>VUQK01024614.1:32558-50957 GCA_015106715.1 Bujurquina vittata
TTTCAGCGTTTACACAGGCCTCTGCCACACAGACAGGAGGCCACACTGTTTGGGCTAACTGTGCTACATCGCCAGCATCTGATTATGTTAACTTTTGTTCAAAACAGCCACAGTGAGCTGATAAATAGCACTGCGGCAAATACACACATTATGTACTGTAGAAATTATAGTTCCACTATTGGTTTTTAACCACACAGTGTAGAAAGGACACAAAATCTTTAATCCTGGTGTGATTCTCCAGGGAAACGAATACACCTGAGCCCCCCTCCCCCTCCCTCTCCCAACCATTAAGTGTGAATATGGATGCAGCTGAAACTTTCATCTTGCAGTAAACATGTCCTTTGGGAATCAATGCAGCTGTGTGTGCACAGCTGGTTAATAACAAACACTGACAGCTGACAGTGGCCACCAGAGTGCAACTCCGTGTGTGTGTGTGTGTGTGTGTGTGTGTGTGTGTGTGTGTGTGTGTGTGTGTATAGCATACCATACCTGTGGCTGGTTTGTGGCGTTAAGAATGAGGGCCCACAGGTCCGCCCGGAGCCCAGTGGGGCAGCCCTGCCTGCTGTACTGCTGTGCTGCTGCACTATCGTGCTCCATAACCACTACACAAAAGAGATGGAGACAAAACAGCGAATGGAAGAGGTGCGTAGCACAGCTGTTGGCCATTTTTTTCACTCAGAAAAAGGGCAAAAAAAGTCTAATTCAAAAAATGAGGGACTTCTCTAAGTAACTCATGAAGTAAAAAAGACCTGCTTCTGAACCCTGATGATTTTTCCCCAGATTAATTATTAAAATTAAATGTTTGGGGGCCCATTAAACAGATAAAATAGACAATATTACAAAATCTGCTTTGTCCATCTGTAATAAAAACAGATCAATATTCAAATCAGTGCACCCAGTCAGTCTTTGTGATTACTGTTATAGTAATATCCTGATGTTTAACACATCAGGATATAATAAAAGGATCATCTGGTTCTTACCAGCTTCTAAAATAGTTTAACTACAACTTCTGATCAACAACACATGAAAAATTGCACCATGTTGTTATTTAACAAAAACTGAGCCAAAATACAGAAGCAGCGTGTGAAAAACTATATACACCCCATGATTCAGTAGCTTGTAGAACCATTTTTAGCAGTAATAATTTGAAGCAACTGTATTCCGTATGTCTGTCAGTCTCCCACATCGTTGTAGAGGGTTTTTGGCCGACTCTTTGTTTATGCACAGCTCTCTTAAGGAACAACCATAGCATTTCAATCGAGCTTAAGTCTGGACTTTGACTGGGCCACTGCAGCACTTTCATTCTTCTATTTTCTGTTATAGATTTGTTGCTATGGTTCCGATCATTGTCCCCTTCAATTTTGGACAGATGACTTCATATTTGACTCTAGAATACTTTGGTATACAAAAGGAGTTTGTGGTCAACTCAATAACTATAAGGTGCCCAAATCATCTCCCGTTTACCACGGAGCTTGACAGTTGGTACAAGGTATTTGTGCTGATATGCTGTTTAGTTTCCTCCAAAAGTAGTGCCGTGCATTAAGGCCAAACATCTCCACTATGGTCTTGACTGTCCAAAGACATCATTCTAGAAGTCCTGCGGTTTGCTCAGGTCCAACTTTGCAAACCTGAGCTGTGCTGCTGTGTTCTTTTTAGAGAGAAGAGGCACAAAAATGAGTGTGGAGGATGGCTTTTTCCCTCTATAAATGTAAATTATAAACACCAACAAAAATCATAACAAAGATGCTTCCATAATTTTCCAAAACTTTCCAAAAAAAAAAAAAATTAAAAATTGCTCAGGCACATGCTGGAAACAACCTCTTCAACTTCCCCGTTCTGTCCTAAATCTCTGTTGTGACAGGAGCCAAAAACATGCAGCCCTTGACTTAAGGTGCTGGCCAGTCATAACATAAACGAACACGCTCCTTACCTCCTAAATTTCCTGTCTGAGTGCACTTATTACTTTGTCTGGAACACATGCTACAGCTGAGGAGCAAACACAAGAGGGTAAAATAGTGGACAGAGGCTACGCGGCTGTGTAAATAAAATACAGCCTGTGTTTGTAAGACTCTTGTCGATTGATGCCTGATTTGGTCCATAATATAGGTGGTGTTTCCAAGGAGCAACGAGTTAACAGTTAAAGAATTCGCCTCACCAATCACACCACCTAAGAGGGTTAAGAGGAGCATTTGTTAATGACCAACACTGACGTCAACTTCTGTTAACGATGAAGGCTCCTGCTTCTGTCCAGAGGCGGTGGCCGTTCACTGACTCACACAAATGCTTCCCAGTACTTTCTCTGCACCGCACTTGCTGACTTGTTACATCTGTGCCTATTTTGGGGTTTTATAAATAGGACACAGAGAATATAATTAGAATATTTTAGAAATAGATTGCCAGAAAAAGACTCTTAAATACAAAAATTAGAAACAAGACCGTCTGCTCATCAAGGCTGCAGCCGTTCCTGTCTCGTATTTGAAGTTATCCTTCGGAAGACTTGGATAAGGATGAAAAAAAAAATGACATTCCTGGTTTCCTTTGGTTTGAAACAAGGTGCTACATCTTGTATTTGTACTTAACAGAGAGGAATGTAATTTCAAAATGATTCTTGAGGAAAAAGACATCGATTTATGTGCGAATCCCCGGTCTGGCATCACTGTGGGCCCCTGAGCAAGGCCCTAAACCCCCCTGCCAGGTTGCTCTCCAGGCAGCTTTCTAGCTGCCCCCTGCTCCAAGTTGTGCTGTGTGTGCTACATACTCCGTGTGTGATGGGTTAAATGCACAGACTGAATTTCACTGTATGTTTATGTATGTGACAAATAAAGCTCTTTCTTATGATACCTCAGTGAAAAAATAAACGACAACAAACCATTTTCACACTGACCTTTTTTCCCAATCTGAACATACTCGTTTTCGAACAGGTCTGCACAGGAACGAGACAGAAAGAAGAGATCCATCAGCAGCGCTTTCTGTTCGGTTTACAAACACAGACATGGTGGATTCTATTTAAAGCCTGAACACCAAAACGTAACAATGTCAATATGTGGCCTTCGTGGGGATGTTGTTTGAGAAATCCCAGACAGCCTGTGTGGCACAAGCGAGGACGCGGACTGATATGAAGCATCTGTAGTTTATAGACCACTAAAGCCCTCTGGTCATTAGGTAAACACATTTATTCCACTGTATTCTTTCCTAATCACAAGGTCTGGTATTAAAAAGCTGCTGATAATTGTAATTATTCAGAACCAAGCTCACCTACAAATCGTGTATTTTATAGGACAAGGGGTCTTTTTCTGAGTGTTACATGAAAAGAATGATGGCATGTATGTACACCATAAAATGAAATTACTATACAACCAGCCAGTATGTTACTGTTATACTTTGAATAGCAGTTTATGTTCATAGTATCAACATCTCCTTCAGGAAGATGTTTCCTCTTTGAAGAAAGGAGTAATACCTGGATGGATGAGTGCATGGTCATCAATCCCCATTTGCCCACTGGTCAGGTTCAGCTCTGTGCAGGCCGCTCTCTGAAAGTTAAAGACAAAAAATACACTTTCAACTCAAAGAATACATTATTACTTGAAAGCAAGGTGTTTATTAATAAACACAAAAATTAAAGACATCTTAGAAAAAATATATTAAGACACAGAACTGTGCGAAAGTCTCGAGCCACCCCTCAATTATTTATATTTTACTTGGAAAATGGGAAATTGGGGCAGCGATTTACTGAAATGTGTCCAAAGATACATGGAAATACAGAATATAAGGCAAACACAGAGTTTGTACAATTCTAACAAGCCTGACAGTCAATATTTGGTGTGACCACCTTTATTCTTCAACACAGCCTGAACTCTCTGAGGCAGCTTTCTTGTCATTTCTTTAAGCAGTCATCAGGAATACATCTCCAGGCTTCTTGAAGGACATTCAAAGATCTTCTTTGGATGTTTCTGCCTTTTGTTCTTTTCTCTGTCAAGATGATCCCACACTGCTTCAATGATGTTGAGGTCCGGGCTCTGTGGATGCCGATCCATGACTGATAGTGATCCAATGCGTGTTGTTCTATCCAGGTATGCTTTTACAGCATCGGCAGAGTGTTTGGGATCATTGTCATGAAGAAAAATAAATCCACTGCCAATTAGACTCTTTCCAGATGGTATTACATGGTGGATCAAAATCTGATGGTAGTTTTCTGTGTTCATAATTCCATCAATTTTGACAAGATCTCCAACACTCTGATGAGGTTCAGTAGACGGATCAACTGAAGGGCCAGATGCATCTCTCAGGCTGGATTTTTCCTGTTTCTTAAGGACATGACTTTTAGATACTGTTCATTTGCTGTATAGTTTGTTTTGTTTTTTGGGGGTTTTTTTTGGTCTGACTCTTCTTTTGTCCTCTAAGATTTTTAAAGGACACACTGCACACCATGCTGAGATATGCCAAGTTTTCAGCTAATAGCTCTTTGGGAATCACCTTGATGGTGCAAAAATATTATCTTTGGCATTTTTTCATAGATTCAGTTAAAGAAATGGGAACAAATGATTTGGTTTGTGACAAGCTGCTATTAACAAGGTGCTTTTCTGTCATGTGTAGACACAACACTGGTTCATCCCCTGAGTTAGGCTCCTTTTAATTCTTTAATGATTCATAGGTCAGACTTAAGTCGTTAAGCAAACAAACTAAAAGGATTCTTCTGAAAATGATCAGGTACAAGGACTGGTCTGAAAATGTCCAAAGAAAAACTTTGAATGACCTTCAAAAATCCTGGAGAACTGTTATTCAAGACCACTTAAAAAAACAACAGTGTCATAAAACCACAGACTGTATATGAAAGAAGGACATAGCCACCATGCCATACCAAGATGGTCTGTGGTCGAGTTCAGGATCTGCATGCTAACACAGCAGCAATTTATCACAAAGTAGCCATGCCCTAAAGTATACCCTGCTTTTTCATCTATTTTACTCCTTTTGGTACAAAGATTGAAAACATCAGTATTATGTTGTGCTAAATAAATATTGAAAGTAATGGCTGAGACCATAAACCTAACCGAAAAGTGTTAATTAAAGTATTTTCTTGTAGACTTGCAATTTCACTTTAACAATTCAGGGTTAAAGCACTTAAGACTACAGATTTTATACCCACAGGCTACATTTATTGCATTTTTTAATATACAGTCTATGGATGAAATAGTGGGAGAATCACAAATAACATGTAAACTAGTTATTACCTTCATTTTAATAAAACCTTGACTTAAAAAAAAATAGATGATGAACAATATGGTTTTTAGTCTGAATTTAATTTCTTCAGAAGTCAGGGGAGTTGAACTGCATAATGACAAACAGCTATCTCCCCTATTTCTGAGTTTGCTCTGGGCGCCATTAGCATTGCATTCCCCACTGACCTAAGAGGTCTCTCTGGGTAATACTGATGTAGAATATCAGTAATATTCAGCTCTGTGTAGAGGTTTGGAAACAGGTAACAAGACTTTAAACTGGCAACTAGAGACATAAGAAATAGAGTGACGTCTGCTATCCCCTATGTTTTGGTTGAATCCCAGCAATCACTTTTTCTTAAGATATAAACATGAATTTTTTCAAAATCTCTATGACACACAAATGTGAGTGATCCCAGCAAACAAGGGAGGAAAACAGATCCCTACCAGCTGTGGGATGTCCCTGACATTGAGGGGAACCTGGATGAGCCCCCAGTGACACCTGACACTGATGTCCTCGCTGCTATCGTGGTTGGGGTTCCGCAAACTGATTAAGACCTGTTTAGACAGCATATATATAATATAATGGAGTTCAGTCCTGATAATTCATTAGCAAACAAATCTGAGCAGCAAGGAATGTGCTTACCTCCAGAAAGTCTTTCGGTGCATAGACAGGCCTGAAGCGGCTTAAATCTGCAGTGATATAAACACATAACAAATCTTTAGAATAGATTACATAATAGTGCCACTTGAGACATGCACAAGGGGTCAAAAATGCAATTTTTGAACAGACGCTTTCATTCGTAAAGTTCATTTTATCAACTTCAACGCTTGAGTGGAACTTCCGTCCACCGTCTTCATAGTACGGCAGTAAATTCAAGTGCCGTGTCATCCTGCGAACAAGGCCGCATTAAGGTTTTAGATGGGGGGGTGCTGCTTGTTATCGCAGCTCCGTACGAGGGGTCTGGACAGTTTCTGGAGTCACAATCCAAAATGTTTACAGCTGAAGGACGGCACATCCTAAATGTTATTATACACCACTGAGCACTGATAGCGCTGTTAGGACACAAGATTAGCGTGTTCTCTGTAAACACACTGGCACTGAAGTCAAAGTGGTTAGTTCACTAAAAGGTATGTGTCCTCTGACAATAGTTAAAAAACAATTTTAAACAAAAATTCATTCATAGCACATTCTCGGTTCTATATGGGGAAGCTTGGTAGGGCAGTCCCAGTGTGCATTCTGCAAAAATCACATTGTGTGCTATGCAGATGTCACAGAATTGAGCCTAAGAAAGCCTTTGGTGCATTAACACGGCTTAGAAAGCAAACATGGAAGTGGTAGGTCTGGTTTTGAGATGTGTTAAGCTGGTGATAAATATACCAGCGCAGGGACACATCAACACTAATCTATCATAAAAGGGGCCAAATCTCCTGGGTATCGTCTTCAGACCTGGTTCATCGGTGCCCATCTCGTTCCATTTGTTGGTGAGCTCCTTCTGCTCCGCTGCAGGCCTCTGTGGAGTGGGTGGAAAGAGAAGATTTCAACAAACAAACGCCCCACATCCTGTCTTAAAAATGTCACACCAGAATTGCATTCAAAATAATAAGCCATAAATACAATCGTTTGTGCGCAGAAGCAAACAGTAAAATTGAAACACGCACTCCAAACAACACAGTCTGCTCATCATCAGTTTAAAAGCTGAATGCCAGGCTTAGCCACAGCCCAGAGCTCAGTGAGCTCTAGGTTAAAACGATGAAGGGTTATGTGAATAGTTTTATTTATTTATTTATTTTGGAAGCGCTTTCCTCTAGAAAAGATGCTGCAAGAATGCGTGAACAAAAAATCTGTCAAGCCGGCTGTGATTGACACTGTTTTAGCTACCATGTGAGCCAGAGGCACTCCAAGCTCTGTACTCATGCTGTTCAGGCTTTTGAGGACACGCTTCTCCCAGCTGGCCTGTGTAACAGAGACACACATACACACACACACACCTTAGTGATTTAAGAGTGAATTTGGCAGACAAAAATGCTAAGTGTCAGAAGGAAGTAGAGAAAGTGAGGAGAGAAAAGCAGAGAGACTGACCTGTGCCTTGCGCATGTAGGACAGCGGCTCTTTGAGATGCTCTGGGGGAGTCGGAGGATGCCTCGGGGGCAGCTGGCTGGAATAAGCAAATGTGAGGGAGGGGGGACACTGCAATAAGATGGTGGAAAGGCTGACACACAAAAAGCCACTGTTTTTAAACAAAAGACTGACAGCTTTGAGAAAATGAAGCCAATAACTGTTTCATTTTGAAGAGAAACACAGTTAAAAGAAGGAGACTGTCAAACAAAAGGAAAATATCAAGTTCTGCCTTTAAAAATCAGACAGTCAGTCATCATTACAGCCCCACAAATAGAGATGAGTCAGATCACGTCTCCAAATGCACAATACTCTCGCATCTTTTTCCTCCTGCCAAGCCTGCTCAGGGCATGCTGAATGATTCAAGGTCACAGAGCGTTAAACGACGTTCATCCTAATCTAAACACCTACAAGAGCACATAAGGCCAGAAGAAGGAGGCATTAGTCATTGTTATATGTCATCCTTTAAAACCAAAGCATTAAGTCCTTGTTTCAGACTGAGCCTAAGGAGAGCAAAGAGAGTAGGTGCCCTTAAAGATAAGTAGAGTGCAGCACACTTTTAAAGCTTTTTACTCAAGAAGCAAAAAGGCTTCCAGCTAAATCGAGATTTCAACAAAAAAAAAAAACATGCACACGTGGATTACAGCAGAGGGATTATTAGTCTGTGAAGTTCATGTAACAATTTGTTTTATCTACAATTTAAGTGTTTATAAAACAATTTTTTTAAATTAAAAGCAAACATATATTAAAAGTCAAATTTTCCACTTTGTCAAATCATCTGTATGTGCTCCACGTGTTTCACCTTTTTTGAATTTTGTCTGTCTGCATTTTTTGGGATCAGTCAATAAAGACTTGCTGTTAACTTTGTCTGCCTCAGTGTTCTGTGTTCGGGTCCTCTCTCCAGCATTATTCTTAATAACCTTTGTTACACTTCACATTGTTCACTCTGCTCGGAGTTTACAGCCAGGCAGCTGACATAGACATGAACAGGGGTGCTCTTCTTCAAGAGACTCACAAAGTCATTCCACTTGCAAATATTGCTGAAATCACAGCACGGGTATGCAGTGATGCTGTCAAATGAGATGACAGCTACATAAAAATCATGGTTTTAGCAGTGCTGAGTAGCAGCTTCAGAATTGCTCCTGGTTAAAAAAAAATGTAGTCTTAGTGGACCACTTTAACACTTGTTTCATGGCCAGAAAACCACTGGAAATTTAGCTGTACTAAAACGGCACCTAACATTTGGCAGAATGTATATAAGATGCAGTTACACAATAGATAACAAGCACAAGACGTCATGTTAGCTATACTTGTGGTCAGAGGTTTGCATACACTCATCATGGGCATGGATGCTCATCATGGCAATGTTGGGCTTTGGGTGCTCAAGTTTAAATTGATTTTGGATATTCTCTAATTGACACAGGGTCAAAATTATTCATACAGGCTCAAACATATACAAACAAATAAAAGCAAATATGTTTGGTATACCAGCGCATTCAGATGATCATTCTGAATGCACTGCCAGACATGACAGGCTAAATTTAAAAAAAAAGAAATACATACACCTGCACTAATATTTGGTTAAATGTCCTTTAGCAAGTTGCACCTCTACCAGACGCTGTTAGTATCCATCAACAAGCTTCTAGCACAATTCTGGATGGACATTTGATCACTCTTACTGGCAGAATTGGTAGAGTTCACTTAAATTGGTTGGTTTTCTAGCACAGACCTAGCTTTCAACAGGATAGCATAGGCCACAAATTTTTAACAGGGTTGAGGGCAGGGCTTTGGGAAGGCAACGTACCAGTACCTCCGGAAGCAAAACAGCCCCAGAGCATGATGCTACCAGCACCGTGCTTGACAGCTGGCTCAGCTGGCTCAGTGTTCTTAGGTTTGAAAGCCTCAGCTTTACTCCTCCAGACACACCCCTTTCCATTGTGAACAAATAGCTCAGTCTTTGTCTTGTCTGGCCATAAAACCTTTCTCCAGAAGACATTTGGCTCGTCCGTGTGGGCAGCTGCAAATTTCAGTCGAGCTTGAAGATGTCACTTCTTTCTTGTTCGGCACCCTCTCAGTCCGTGCTGATGTAAAACTAGCTCCACTGTGGACAGCGATGCTGGTGTTCCAGCAGTTTCCAGTTCATGGCAAGCTTGAGCTTTGGTGGTTCCTGAGTTGTGCCTGAACATCCTAACCAGTTCTCTCTCCCTTTGAGAGCGACAGTTTGGGTCCCTTTCAGACCTTGGCAAAGTGGTGACAAATCTGAATAACTTGTCCTTAAGTACAGTTGTCTGAACTGATGATCCTGGAATCTGCAGTTGTTTAGAAATGGCTCCAAGAGGCTTTCCCATCTTGTTTAAATCTACAATTTTCCGTCTTAGATCTTCACAGAGTTCCCTGAACTGGTCAATCCAGTAAGTGCTGTCAAACAAATCACATTTATGCTGCAAAGACAAACTACCAGTGGACTACATGCATAAGCATGACCGCCCCGCATAGAGATTGTGTTATCTGATGTTACAGAAGTTTGTGCATCTGACTGTTATTTCTAACCATCTTATAATTTATTTTAAGCTTGAGGAAATGAAACACACTTTTAAAAAACATTTCTGTCACAGGCCTGGATAATTTTCCAATAGAGACATCTGTTTGGAGGGCAGGAAAAAAAATGCGTACTTGAAAGAAGTATATGCATTTTTGGAAATTTGAATTAAAAATAATTACAGGTTTATCCTGAAGCGAATTAGAAACACCTCAAAAAAATATAAAAAATAGATTTTATTATCATCCTGGTAGCATATATCATAGTATCTCTTGTGAATGATATCAAGTCATTTTGAGCGAGAAACAACATTCCTGCCACAGGTAGAAGCTGCAATCATTTTGTGGAAAATGACTTATGTATTATTCATTTATCGGGCTAAAAACTGTCACTGACATTGAAAATGTCTGCTTTAAGAGAGATCTGGCCAGGAGGGCAGCAGCAATTGCAGCAAAACATCACAGCATTATAAAGATAATTGAAGTGGCCAAAAAAGGCTGGACTAGTTATAATGTAGATACAATTACACAGTCATACAAGCAAAACTGCTCATTTCTTCAATTAATATATAAGCCCTTCATAAATCCTGTCAACCAAAGTCTATTTACCAATATAGGAAAATACACTGCACATCAAAAACACACACAGAAACATTCAAAATCACTTATTGGTACAACAGATGTGGAAGGCCAAAAAAATCTTTGTTAGCTGTCATAATTTCATGCATGCAAGAAAACCCCAGGAATGACACGCATTACTGGCAATACTCGAGTTACACAATGTGACATTGAAATGGGTGTGTGCAAACAAGTGATGGCCTGGGCTTCTTCATGCATGGACAGCGTCACATCAAAGGTCACTTACATGTGCAGCTCTCTGTACACTGCATTCTGCAGCTTTCTTTCCCAGCCTGGAAAACATGGAAATCTGTTATTAGCACTAAACAGACAGAAAATCCTAGCTTCATTCTGACTGTGTGTCTATAATAGGAGGAGACTTCTTGACTTCTTGCACTTGGCTACCTGATGTTTTGAGAAAACTGCGGACATCCTCTTTCAGAGACTCCAGTTTTATGTCAGGTTGATGTAAACACTCCTAAAAACAGTTGCAATAAATGGTTCACATTGTTAGAAATGGTATGACCTCGGTGGTGTAGCTTTTATTAGTGTTGGTGTTGCTGCGCATCGTTAGCCACATGCTAGGTCACTCACTTTGGCTTGCCTCTCTATCTGAGAGTGTAGATGGCTTCCTCTGAGCCGCTGCACGATCTGAGCGATGGTCAGAGACAGCTCGGTGCCCTCGTCCATCCTTCTTGTCAAAGTCCGGTCAGTTTGCCGTCTGAAGCGGCTCGCTTTGCTGCAGTTAATCTGTCCGTATCCAGAAGCAGCCCCCTGCAGAGTTTACTTAGCAACTGAGGACGGGCTGCGTGTGTGCGTGAGAAACAAGAACCACACATTTTAGTTCCGACCTTAGAAATAGTTCCGATTTTGAGATAGGAACACAAAATTTTGACTTACGGAAAAATGAGCTACATTTAAAAATCCATGACAGAAACAATATTCTATAACAACGTTTTCTGCTACTTTTTTAAATTCTCTTTATTTTGTATGATTAATAGAACCTTATCAAAGAGAAGCACAGCCTGATCATCCCCTTTATGCTTACAGCTGCTTGTCTACCTGGAACTTGAAGTCCCACAGGACCTCAGCCCCTTGTTCTCAACCACCTTTGTGGGGGTGTCACCCATCAGGACGTGGGGACTTCTAGTCCATATGTGGCACAGATGTTCCTGTACATTATCCCAGCTACTTGGTTGTGCTTCTCTGTGACATGGCATGGTCCCAACTTGGATCCTAAATCGTGCCACTGTGTGCTGGACTGTCTGCTGGCCACCTTTGTGTGCTCTGCAGCTCCTGTTGGTTATGGCAGACTCCTGCCTCTGTGGATGTGGTGCTTAGGGACTATTCTTGTGCTGCCATGATCAGAGGATCTGTGCTGTCTATTAAGAAGGCCTGTGTTGTCCAAGCAGTTTCTCTTCCTCCTGTTCCTCTTTACTCTCTCTGTATTCAGCGGCCTGACATATTCTTAGAGCAGATCATCTTGGGGGGCCATCTTCTGCTCCATGTTTTATCCTGGACTGTGGCTCTGACACTAATCCTCCCCCTTTCTCTTTCTGTAGCTCAGGGTCTCAGGGTGCTGGGCTTCAGGTGGAGACCTCTGCACTGAGAGGAGTTTTTATGTATTAACATCAGTGCCATTTGTCTCCTCCTGTGGCCAGCTCATTATTCCAGCTGGATATTGATGACTTGGATCTTATTCCTACTGTTCAGCTGGCTTCTCAGCACCTGTCTTACCTTCTGAAGATATTTGGCTGTGGCTGACCTTCGTGCATCTTTATCATGGCTCTCCTTCTTCTGTGGGATACCCAGATACTTGTATCTGTCCTGTATCTCTGCTATTCTGCCTTCAGTCCAGATCACCTTCCCTCTCTTTGCGACCATTCAGCCATAATCATCCAGCCCAAATGTCCTCACTGTAGATCCTGGTGAGGTGGATCAGCGAGTCGATGTCTTGCTTACTCCTGGCATGCAGCTTGATGTCATCCATATACAGGAGGTGGTTGATGGTCAATCCACTGTTGAATCAACAGCCATATCTGCTCTTAGTGATGAGCTGGCTTAGCGAGTTGAGGCCTCTGCAGAACAGCAGCAGGGATAATTCATCACCTTGGTATATTCAACATTTGATAGTGACTTGTGCGATTGCCTTGGATTCGGCCTCCAGTGCAGTTTTCCACAGTCCCACTGAGGTCCTGATGAACGTTATTAGAGCACTATCAACCTTGCACAGTGTCACGCACTCCAGCATCCATGTGTGGGGCATTGAGTCGAAGGCTTTCTTGCAGTCAGTCCAAGCTGTGCTCGGGTTGGTGAGCCTTGCCTTTGAGTCCATGTGTGTTTGCGTGTGTGTGCATGTGTGTGAACTTGACAATGCACAGCTATCATAATAACCCTCTGTGGTGTTTATCTAGTGTGGAGCAGCGTTTCACACGGGAACCAGTGTCATTATAGGCTTGCTGACTTAAACTAAACTAAACTAATTGGGAAAACAGGTTCTGGTTTGTTCTGTGTCTGAAAACAACAACAACAACAACAACAAAATGAAATATTATTGTGTTACATTGTGTTCTCATCCAAATTAGAACTGGTCCGGCTGATTTTGGCTGAGATGCATCGCTAGCTTTTCTTGGAACCAAAAAAACTTTTAACTATAAACAGGAATGCACATAAACTGTCTTGTGTACATGAATGACTGTTTGAGTCTTTGTGGGTTTTCTCAAGGCGCTGGTGCTTTTGTTTAAACTCGCATATCTGTGAGTGAAGTGTTTGCACTTGGTGAAGTTCTGAAATCTCGCCGGTGAGAAAAACCATGCATTTTATATAAACTGTCACTATTACTAAAACTAATAAAAAATAAACTAAAGCTAAACAATGAGAACAAAAGTGAAACAAACAAATCCAGTCCAGAAATTGAACTGATTCAAACACAAAACTCAGACAAAAATGAAATGAAATGAAACTCAGTCAGACTCACAATGCTGTACATGGAAGTACAAGTACTGTGTTTAAGCACAGCTTTGTTCTTTTTTTAATACATCTACTCCACTGTGAAACTTAACAAATATTTTGCTGTACTGATTTCTATATAATAAACTACCAAACATTAAATCAAGCCATTACATTAGCTTCATTTCAATTAAAGATATGTTTTAGTGTAATGAGCATCTCTCTTTCTCTCTCTAGGCTGAGGAAATGTGATGTTTTTAAGTTCGCACTTTTAATAAACTGCACAAAATCCCTGGAAATGACCTAAATGATGGAACTGCAGCAGTCCTGCATCTGGCCAAGTGCATCTGAGGTGTTCAGGCTTTGCTCGTCATGTTCTGTGGGTTTTGTGCTGTTTTCTTACAGCTGCTGTAGCGTTGAGGCTGCTGGAACCGGACAAAATGGGGCTCATTTTGCAAATGCTGTGCATTTATTTTTGGCACAAATGGCCTCACACCTCTTGTGTCTCAGCAGCTTTAAATAATAACAGATTACAACAGAACCTTAAACACCACCAACTGTTTCTGTGAACTGTGAACAGCTTTATTCCCGAGAGGCTTTTTCTCTCCTTTCCTTTTTATTTCTTTTCTTTTTAAGGAGTTCATCAAACAATATTCAAGACTATGATTATGACTTGGCTCTTCTCTTGTGGAGAGTAAAACAGCATTCAGTGTGACTGACTCCCAAATATTGGAGCTGGCACTGCTTGGGCGGTGATGACAGCCTGTCCCTCCACCCATCAGGACAAGTCGAGCTAGAGTCACCGAGCGTCTGCGCGTTTGCACGTATGAAATGACACTTCTGGCAGAATTATGGTGAAATTCAGACAGAAAGCCTTGCATATATATATATAGTGTTGTATATATATATATGTGTGTGTGTGTGTGTGTCTGTGCGTGTGTGTGTGTGTGTGTGTGTGTGTGTGGCCTATACAGCAGGTGCTGGAGCATAACTCAATGCATTTGAATTTTGAAGTTTTGGCTTCAGTCTAAAATCAGAATATAATATATGTAGACGATGCCAGCAAATATTGTGCCCTTCTGCATCTCTCTCTCTCTCTCTCTCTCTCTCTCTCTCTCTCTCATTTCCACGATTTAACACGTGGTGATTTAAAGAAAAGGGGGAGGGGGGTCTTAGAGGCGGGCTGAGCTCTAATGAGCGCGACCCTTCCACATGCTGTCAGGAGCTGGAAATGTGGCGCACCAGAGGAGCGCCGCGCGCCACAGCGAGAGCGCACGGGAACTTGTAGAGAGCACTCCTGCTGTTATTATCGTTCTCTTCGCTTTTTATTGCCTCAATTAGGAAACTTAATATTTTTACTCACCCATCCTTTAGAGCATTTTTTTCCATTAAAGAGCATGCCGGTTGCTGTTCATATGGCTTAATTTTACTTGAGGCTATAGGAGAAACGGCAAAATGGAGACGTTTACAGTCCATGACATGCTCATAAATTCAACGGATCTGAATAAGATCTTGTGCAGTTTTGGGATCAAGAATATTTCCGAGTGCGAGAGCGAGCAGGACCTCTCACCAGAACCTAAAGGTACAGTGAGTTTATCTGCTTTTATATCACAGCGAAATGTCGCGCAGCATCCCGTCCGATTTTAGACTACTTTATTCAAAAATCCGATGTTCATTTTTAGTCCAGACACATCGATTGTACTCGGGCTTGTACCGTAAGAGCGACTGCTCTGGGCAATTTTCCTGCGTCAGTGCGCATTACGCATATGGCTCAGGTCCTTCTCAAAGCTAATGCAGTCTGCTGTATGTAAGTAGTGACACATAATGCTGTCACTGCACACTAAGCCCGCATATGTCAAGTGAACTGAACTATCTTTATACACTTTATGGACTTAAAGAGAGACCAGTAGCTCCATAAAACCCAAGATGGATACAAATCCCGAGGAAATTCCAAGTCTTATTGTGACCATGTGCTTGTGTGACTATGTTATAAACATCAGAGCAATTGTTGCTAAAAGGCCCTACATGAATTCAAATAAATGTAGAAACTGGCATTCACGTGTGCGTAAAGCCGTACTGTGTTCCACTTTGGCAGACATCAACCAGACAGTGCGGATCGTCCTCTACAGCCTCATCTTCCTCCTCAGCGTCCTGGGAAACAGCCTCATCATCGCCGTCCTGGTCAGGAACCGGCGCATGAGGACCGTCACCAACCTGTTCCTGCTGTCTCTGGCCGTCAGTGACCTGATGGTCTCCCTGGTCTGCATCCCCTTCACCCTCATCCCCAACCTCATGAGGGACTTCGTCTTCGGCATTGGCATATGCAAGCTGGTCATGTACTTCATGGGTACGTGTCTGATGCTCTTTCAGGTCGATTTTTATATGAATCCACGGTTCAGGCCGTTTAATAATAATAATAATAATAATAATAATAATAAACTAATTTAGCTGATGCACTGAGCTAAAAGAAAAAAGTGTTAAAATTCGTCTAAATCACACCATTGCGCATTTGGCCTCCAGTTCGAGCCTTCCTAACATGCCACACAAAATGACTTTCTTCCCCAGGTCTGTGGTGAATTATGATTGTTTTGAATTGTGTTGGTAACGTCATTATATGTCAGAGAGATGCTAATTAAAGTAATTTGCAGGCATGTCCAGAGCGAGGTTCATTTCCCTGCATTTTCAAATCCTCCTGGAGCTTTAATGAGCTCGAGCTAAAAACAGTCTGGCTCCGAGATGTTCTAACTTGTTGAACATGAGAACTTGCTTTTTTCCTGATCTATCAATATTAGCTTTTAATAATAATCACAATAATAGTAAAATACAAGTTTTATAAGAAGAATGAAGGAAAAAAATGAATGGGTTGAACCAAAAATGAACCTCTATAACGTGATGAACAAACCCAGCTTGGACAGCTTAAATTTGAGTTGTTATGTGTGTGTGCACCTGCAGGATTTTTGGGATATCATCGCAGGATGAGGTGCAAAAAGAGGAGGAAGAGAGAGAAATGATTTCTAACAAAAAGCATAAACCACACCACACACATTCTTATTTAGTATCGTAGAAGCACTGTGTCTGAAAAGTAGGCAAAATCCAAACAGCCAAGATGAGTCAGAGTGGACAGTGAAATCAAATCACAAGTTGGCCCCCCTCTGGACGGCAGAGCCTCAAAATATACCAGCTGTGCAGCTGAAGACCACGGTGCATCTGCTGCCAGTAAATTAGTTCTGTTTGCACCATTAGCAGACTTTAGGTCTCTGTTATGGAGACTTGACGTCTGTTATGGAGACTTGAGGTCTGTTACAGAGGATGATTCCTGAATCTGAATCAAGGGTCTAAAGATAGGGAGAGCTGCACGTGGACAGACTGTGAAGCCCCACAGGTAAACCTATGGTTTGTGGTACTGAATCAATAGGGAAAAAGAGGACTGGAGGAGTGTCTCTGGGTTTGTGGACCTTCTGTTTGTTTTTACAATCAATACGTTTTGACAGAAAAGTGTTTATTATGGCACAACTACCAGTCCAATTTATACTGAAGTGTGGCCAGGGACCCCTGGATCACCTGATTCAATTTTTGCCATACCTGGGTCAGGGTAAAAAAGAAATCTAGAAAAAAAAAATCTAAATCTTTGGCCCTCTAGACTTGATGGGCCGATGTGTAGTAGCAGGAGGCAACCTCAATGAGCCTCCTTTTAAATTGTGTTGATAAACCAAGTAAAACCAATTGTGATCAATAATAATTTATACCATGATTTTTTATGCCTTTTTGTGCAGGAAGAAATGGTAAAAACAGGATCTTTGCTAGCAGAAAGTGCCCAAGCAAACACAATTTAAAAAATAATAATAATAGTCACAGCATCCCCTTTCCTATTGGTGGAAAAATGCACCACATTGTGGTGTTTGGTTGCTGAGGAACAGGTGAAAGTTGTTGGAGTGCCTGTGGCAAAAGACAGACAGCGATAGTGATAACGAGGTTTGACATTTTAGAGATATGACAGATTTTAGCGTGTTTGGAGTGTGTAGTTAGTGTGTTTAGTGTGTTGTGTAGTCATGAGCAAGGCAGGTGCGAGCCAAAAATGTAGACTCAAATGTAAACGCTGTATCCAGGTGTACAACAGGAACACACCTGGCAGTGTCAGGGCTGTGATGGGCCCCTCTGTGTTGTGGTGGCCAACACAACTGTCTTTTGGAGTGGCACAAATAATTTGTGTGGTTTCTTATCCCCTGATTGCTTTGTAAGTAGTTAATGTAAAAAGTGGTGTATAACTTTGCTGTTTGCTAAATTTGTACATATGTTTTTGAAAATGACACTTTAGATTTATATTTTAAGTTATAAAAATAGATCGTTAAACATGTTTGTGGTTTTTACAGTAAAACAAATTAACCTTTTTCTACTTGGATTTTATGGGTTTTTTTTCTGATTTTTGGTCCAGTGAGTTAATATAGTATGAAAAAATAACTGTTTGTGCTGAAGAGAAAAATAAAAGGCAAGGTTAACAGTTGTGAAATATAAAAGTAAAATCAAAAGGAGTCAAATATGGTCCATTGCACCCTAGACTCAACATAGGAGGGGGGGGGGGATCTCCCTCAAAACCACTCTCTTCTGATATTTGGTACACAGACACAACTTGTTTAATTTAATAATTTAAAGCATTTCCATGTGATAGAATTCAATTTGATTTTATTTATATAGCAGTCATTTTAAAGCCCCTTATATTGTGAGGTAAGACCCTATGAGCAAGCACTTGGCGACAGTGGGACGGAAAAACTCCCTTTTAACAGGAAGAACCCTCCAGCAGAACCAGGCTCAGGGAGGGGCAGCCATCTGTGGTGACCAGTCGGGGCTGGGGGGAGAGAGGCAGGACAAAAGACATGCTGTGGAAGAGAGCCAGAGAATAATAATAACTAATGATTAAATATATGTGATATAATAGGCAGCCAACCGCAGGAGTCATCTTTGGAA
>VUQK01024619.1:0-12212 GCA_015106715.1 Bujurquina vittata
TTCAAACCACTGCAGTGCAGTACCTTTAATACCTATGGCATGCTCTAATCTTTGTAATAAAATGTTATGGTCAACAGTATCAAAAGCTGCACTGAGGGCCAACAGGACAAGCACAGAGATGAGTGATGCACCATGTCACAAAGCTCAAAGCACCTCAAACTGATTTCTTGAATGTGACAGTGAGTTTGCTTTACTCAAATAGCCTCAAATAGAAGTACAAACATTGGCTACAATGGACGGTTTTATTTTTTTGTATTAATTATTATTGTATTCTCAAAGACAGGGGCTAAACTGAAGGGCCAACAAAAGCACAAACACGACCGAGAGTGATCCATGTTGTTCCACATATTTTCCCACTGTCACAGGTGATATGCAGACATGGGTCTGCAAAGCTCTGCATAGTCCCCAAGGACTACTGATCCACTGCACTGAAATCATCTACTTTCTTCTTCCGAATACAAGAAAAGAAGGAGTTTTTTCTTTTTTCAGAAGTTATGTTGAATTTTAAAACTAACATGTCAGTCTGATTAGTAAATTAACAGCCAATAAACTTTTCCAGCGTGTGCAGTTAAAAGTCAAACCAGAATGTCTGGCAGATGACTGACAAACAGAAAAATACCAAATAAAAAAACAAGACCCGAGAGACCCGAGAGCTGAAAAGGAAAGAAAATTTCATGCTACCTTCAGCGTCCACAATAAAAGATTTTAAAGGAGAAATATGGCTGAAATGCTGCTGCACCTGCCACCTTTAGATAGATAGATAGATAGATAGATAGATAGATAGATAGATAGATAGATAGATAGATAGATAGATAGATAGACAGACAGACAGACAGACAGACAGACAGACAGACAGACAGATAGATAGATAGATAGATAGATAGATAGATAGATAGATAGATAGATAGATAGATAGATAGATAGATAGATAGATAGATACAGTACGTGTTCAGTATACATGTATCTGAGAAAAGGATGGATGGATGGATGGATATTAGACACTACCAGTAAATCCTGTAAATTGTTGTTAAATCTGATTCAACACCTCTTTAAATAATTTACAGGTAGTGTGGACCATATAACTGAAGGGAAGGAGGATTTGTTTCACAGCTTTTGAATGAGGCTCCATTCCCTTTTAACTCGGCTCGCCTAACAAACTGCGTATATACTGTAGTCATCATGAAGCCCTGATCTGTAAGCAGTTTTAAAAAATGTTTATTCGTTTCTGTAAAAGTAACTTCTCTGTGCAGCAGAGCTCCCTGCCATCAACCAACTGACCTCAAATACTTTTTTAAAAAACATGAGAAGTGTGGCAGCAATGCAAAATATACAACAAGCAGCCTGTGTATCATCAGTTATCATTATCATCATCAGTTATTATCATCAGTCATCATTGCACAGATAGGAAGACACAGGTGGTTTTATCAATATGGACCTGCAGACAACATTCTTCAGTAACATTTAATTACTTTTTATCACCCATTTGAGAACAGCAGCAAAAAGTGAAAATGATGGTAGCAAAATGCACACTGTACAGGAAAGGCGGCTCCACCATTACTACAGCAGGAAAATCCAACAGTACTGAGAGTGAGGGCAAAAAAGAGGAGACAGCCATACTGACTATCTTTGCACTGACCTGCCAAATCATATCAGCAGCTTCATTAGTCTTAAAATATGAATTATATATTCATAATTACTGATGGTTTGCCCTGAAACTGCCTTCAATACATCATTTTCCATAATAACACATAGGAAGTGGTGGTGATGTCCCCAAGCTCCATGCTAAAGCCTCTCAGAGAAAGTAGGCTACATATTAAGGTAATGTAAGCATTTTGGAAAAAAAGAGAAATGTAAATATGCTAATGATAGAAAGATCTTTTTACTTTAAAAAGAATATGAAAACTCATTTTGAGGTCTGTGCAATTTGTACTGAAGAGGTGATGGGCTTTTCTTTCACACTCAAAACCGGAGTATCAAAAGCTGGTCAAAACTGGAGTGGCGTCGAGTACAGCAAATGTTAGGGTTCAAGCAGCGTCACATTGTTTGTATGATTGTGAGGTAGCACAAGCAGTCGCACAGATTGGGAAACCTAGCCGGTATGAGGAAAGACACAGCGATCTGCCTGAGGGGCCGTTCAGTGAGAGGGCCCAAGGGACGAAGTGCCTACGGCCCTGGTGATGATGGTGATTGATGCTGGCACAATTCAGACACCCCAGACGCTGCAGCAAATTAAAAGGCTATTTTGTAAAGTTGTAAAGGCGCACAATGGCAGAGGGGAAGCGATGAGTACGCCCTCCCCAACTCCTCTGTCATACCATCAGCTTCTGTTTGGTTTCCTTGGTGTCATCAGTCCCCCAGGGAGGAGAGCTATTACAAGCCTTTCATGCTCACTCATACTGGATACACTCCTGATGCTCCTTGTGCACATATGGGAGTGTGCATGAGTATATGGCAAGAGTGCAAACAGCCACAGCTTGAAACTATGGTGTTATTCTTTTCTGTAAAGTGCCTTATTAAATTTTGCTCATTTTCTCAACCAGTTATAGAGATTCTACAAGTTTCGTATTTTATTTTGTATTTACCTGTGAAGCACAGTGTGACTTGAGCATTGAAAGGCAGAATTGAAATTAAGATTGCTTGCTAATTACTTACCAACTATGGGTCAGTGGAAAAGAGTCAAGGATCTGAACACCCCCGGATGTTTGCTGTGAATATGTTTTTTTATGTGAAAATGAAAGCAGCACCACTGCTAACCATGCTGTCCATTAATTCCTTATCTGTACATGATTTACAAATCATTTATCCTCGGTTTGAATTTAATTGACCCGGCTAACCTCTGCATGCACCCGTTTCAGGGTGTGTGTCATGCCCATATCAGTGTGTGAGGGGGAAGGAGATAGACAGACTGCGTCAGGCTATAGGAAGAGCATCCTTCGGGAAGGACGACTCACATGCCAGAGGTCAAACCAGTGTCAAGTGGGGAGTGAGGCCAGCTGAGCTGCCTTGGCCCGTGCATTGTGCTCATCAATGCAGCTGCTGTCAGTTATCAGGAGTGTGGGCCAGGGGTGGGGGTGCAGGCTGCTTTGATAGAGAGGAGCGTGCTTGTGTGTAAGTCTAGGGGAAGTGGATGGGGGATTGTTGGAGCTTGAGGGCATATGGACCTACATGAGGAAAGGCTCTCTTTTCCGTGCAACACATGGCAAGTCTCTCACAAGCAGGTCACCTGCCTCACATCTCCAGGCTGCACTTGTACATGCTTTACACTTTCACTTTTTCTCTAAATAAAACAAAACAAAACAAAAATTGTAAAAGTGTAAAATTACTAACAAACCTATGATGTGGAATGGCAAATTTCTAATTAAAATGTCCGACTAAAATTAGTTTAGAAATAGGTTAGAGTGAAAAAACCAAAAGGATTGGATTGCTTTTTATCTAAATCCAGAAAATAGTGATAAATATTTAGACCTGACACGAGTCTGAGTTTGGCTACAGAAAAGCTACAGAAATGTACGATGATCAAAAACACATTTTAAATGCTGAATACTGTTTTGAAAACAGCACTGTTGTCATACACACTGTTTGCTCATTGGCTATTATTATCTCCAACATGGTTGCTGTGATCTCAGTCAGGGGGGATATGTTTCAGGCTGCGGTGTAGGCTTGATTGCCAGACCTAGCAGCCCTGGGAAAGATATAATCAGTCCTACTGAAGTAGGGTCACATCTCTTGCTGGAATGGTTTCACTGGGCTATAGCAGCTTATCACCTGCTCCCACTCTGCTCAGCCAAACTGCTGAATACTAACAACAAGGATGGGGGAGCCCACTGTATGAATCGATCTACTCTCACACATATATATGTCCTGCTAAGAGGTCACCAAGGCAGGGTAATATGTACACTGTCAAGTCAATAGGCAAATATTAGCTAAACAGCTTAACAGAGAGTGCGAGAACACAGACACTGCATGCATGAAAGGATGGATGCATGCGTGCATCAGACATCCCAGTCTGCTTCCCATGGTGCATCTGTCAGTCTCTGATCTCTGAGTTGTATGCAAGCAGGGGACTCGTATATGCTGCATTAGAATAAGACAGAACTGCAGGAGTGCCTTAGACAGACTGTGCCCTGATGCAGCCGCCCACCCTTGTCTTTTCAGCTGGGCTTTCTCATACTCACCCCTTTCATTTCAGCATCTCTGTGGGACTGGGCTTGTCCCAATACACTAAGCAGATGGGCATCTCACAAAGGGCCGTGCTTCTCAGCAAACTGGTGTCCTACATGGCTGATTACACCTAAATACCAAACCCAGAATTGATACAGTGGTTCATGGTCACATTATGCAATGGGTTTAGAGTGCAGAGAAAAAGCAAGAAAGAAAGAAAGAAAGAAAGAAAAATCAAAACAAAGTGTGGGTTGAAATCTGTCTGCATTGTTCAAATTTCATAAATACTGTTGTTGCTATCTTAGTGAAGTGGAAAAATTAAGAGGCAGGGGATGCTAGGAGGCATATAACATTTCAAAAGGAAGAATATAGCATGAATAGACAAAGAAATGAACAATAAATATCATCCAGCTTATATTTAAGACCCCGTATCAAAAAAAAATGTTGGAATAGAAATAAAATGAATATAAAAGCATAATGAAAGAGTTTGCATTTTCATTGTTAAAATTCTGTAGACTGTTTATTTGAAAATTGTCAAAAAAAAAAATCCTAGCAACACATCTCAAAGAAGGTGTTACATTCAGCGCCAAAAGAAAAAAAGTCAACAATTAAAAAAAAAAGACTGGAAAAGTTCAATAATGCTTCCATTCAGCAATTTAACAATAACACTTTGCATTTTAAAACTGGACAGATTTTGAGAATATGGAGAATTTATCATTCATATTCAATAATCCTTCTCTTTGGTCCCTTGGGTAACAATTCATTTGAAAACAGACATGATTCTGTAATTGATATATTTTGGATTGAGGCTCACTCAAGGTTGCCAGTGAAGATAAAACCCTGCCAAACTGCTTCCTTCCTTCACCTGAACTCATTTAAGATGGACAGAGAAGTATAAACCTGCATTGTGATTTTTCTGATCAAAATGATCAATACACAGCTGATAAGCATCAGTGATAAGGCATGGGTAACTTCATTGGTGAGGGCACCATTATTACTGTATAATATGCATATAAATTTGAGGGGAAAATACTGTAATCCTCATTTCATTTTCACTGAAGGCTTCACTTATTTTATGCCAAACCACATTCGGCACATTTGGAAACAGCATGTCAAGTACAGCTTAAACAACACAACAGTTAATACGCAACTATTTTAACTTTGTTGAACCATGCTGCTGACATAAAGTGCAAATATTCACACTAAGTGCCTGTGGGCATTTATTTCCCTCATATCCAGTGTTTCCCTTATTTTACCAGCCTTCCGTATGATAGGAGTGTTGTGTAGGTAATTGTGTACATCCAATTGTTCAGATTTTCATCTGATGTTGTATATGTGTATATAAGATAGTGGGAAACACAAAGGGGGGAATGAGTCGCTGCCTGTAGCCAGACCATCAACATAGAGGGGGAAAAAAAATCTGGGCTTCTTATCAGCAGCTGTGTCCTTTCCTTCCTCTCAGACTGCCCTCCCATCCATGTCTGGCCTCCCAGATATGCTAATCGCTACGTAAGAATGTCCTGTTGGATAATTACCATATATTACCCTGTGCTCATCTTAGGATTAATTCTTCACGTGCATAATCGCATTTGGGCTTCTTTTCCAGCCCAGTGTTAAAGGTGAACTGTGGGCAAATACAATTTACACTTGTCGGACAGTATTGTTTGGAATGCGTTAGCAGCTCTTACCTTCAGGATAGTGTCTGCAGACTGAGATGGCTGAATGAAGAGGATTATCTCTTCAGTCATAAAATGTCTAGGCTGCTGCATCTGAGAGTCATAATACCACCACCCAAGGCTGTCTTCAGTGGTGGATTTCCCTGCATTATCTTTTGTGTTTTGATGGTTTTATATTCATTTGTGTATTATTATCTTTGTATTGATCTCTTCAAGTGTAACTGCACAGAATCTGCTAATTACAGCACGTGTTAAGCTTTCTTAGACTGTTTTTGTTTCTGTTTGAAGACATTTAACTTTACACAATAGAGTTACGAATGCATGAAATCACAGACTGTGCATTATTTATATAAAAATAGAATTATAGGTAAAGCTTAAAAGATATTTCAGTGGCACTTTACAGATAGGTAGAAAGTGGTTAATGCCGAGGTAATAACCAAGTACTTTCATGGTAATTTCATTGTAAAGTTGTAATAACTCACAAATTAACAAAGTAAATACAAATTTGTTTCAACAAAATAACCATGCAATTGGTCAAAAAGTCTAAAGTAATAGTAATATGTAATTATTTAAACAGTTAGTTATTGTTAAATAATATCTATGTTATTACAGAAGTATTATGTTAGCCATAACTAAACAGCACATTAATCAGATCTTGGTAATATAAAAACATACAACATAATAGTACACTGATAAAGGTGAGCACACTGCATACTTGTGTATGCAGTGTGCATGGTATCCATGGAATTGAAGAAGAAGTGCCCCTATAAGGTCAAAACAGCATTTGCGCACGTGTTCATTGCACTGTGACGCCAGTGGATTTGTTTATTATTAATAATGTGTCGAGTCCATTATTAGCTCTCAGATTTGCTTTTCTCTGCTGTCTGCACTGCTAGTTAACTTCTGTCAGGTTCATCTCTTTGATCTGATAAAGACCACCATGCGGAGACATGAAGTATTAGCTCTGGTAAATCAAATTGCTAGGAGAACGATGAAAATATTACATATTTGAAGACAAGTATAAATGATATTTTGCAATATCAATACATTCTATCACGTCTACAACAACCCCATGGTGAAACTCAGGTTGCTGTTGTTGCCTCATAGCAAATCCCCAAAGCGAATTGGTTAAAGGGAAGGTATCAGACATAATCAGCTTCATTACCAAATCTCCAAATTAGTTGGTGTTCTTTTATGTTGTAACTATTTACCATTTTCATCCTAATGGATTGTGGTTTTATGGCAAATAAAATCGTGCTTATAGAATCATGTCAGTGCTAAGATTGTCTTATTTAATCATTTCTATGTGGTCTAAAGTACTGGAATATGTCATTGTTGATGGTTGTTGATTTGCTGATGTCATTATACATCTCATTAGGATGTTTGAGAGCACACTTTTCAAATCGTATGAACATTTTAAATTATGACTGTTTAAATGTGTCTGGTTGGTCGGCTAATCAATGTCTTCTAGTCACCCCCTCCCCAATTTTTATATCTCATTTAAATATATTGAGTGGGCCATCTGTAAGCCATTTATCTGCATCAAAAAGCCGTTAGAATGGAATATTCCTCCTCCTGGCCCGGCCTCTGGTTGTGTTGACACATACAAATGTAGAGTGCATTTGTATGAACTCCACAATGCACAATTCAGATGTACATTGTACTGTAGCATGCAAGCGCACTCACACACACACATCTGTATCAAACAAATAGCTTAATTTTGGATGTACTTTTGTTTATTTATTTATTCCACCACCAGCGCGTCTTCATATCTTTTAGTTCTGCAACAGGCTGTTTAGATTAGACGTCTGCTTTGTGGCCACGATGCTTCACACACAGATACAGGAAGCTATTTTAATTTGAGCTTCCTGACAACTGATACCTGTGTCTCTGTCTGCAGACCTTACAGCAAAGCTCTGCTGAGGCCGGTGCGCACATGGCCCATGTGAACAAACCATAAAAGCACTATTACAAGAGTAATGACCAAATTTAACAGTTTGCCTGAGCACACCTGGGTTCCAGCCAAGGACTGTATATTTCCTCTGACAGACCCAACATCGCTGCAGAACGCAGCCGACCAGAACGTAACTGGCAAGGTCAATATCCCCAGAGAGAGAGGAGGAGTTTAAAGATTTTGTACATTTCACATTTGTGGCTGCATTAAAGGCTACGCAGTAGTGGAGGACAATTAACAGAGGTCTCTGTTAATTATTAGAATACTGGAATGAGTCGGTACACAGCAGTGTGAGTGCGTGTCTAAAAGGGGAGTTTTTATCAACTGGTCAAGCATGATGGGTGGTTTTCTCTGTAGTATAGTTGCATATTGACATGCAAATACATTTGAACCAGACAAGCATCTGCTGATGGCAATGGGTGATGTGTTCTTTCAGCTCCTTCAGTGCTACGGTGCTACTATGGTTTCCCCCAACATACGCTTGTGTTTTTGCATGCCAAGGCCACAAAAAGACCTCTCTTGAAATTAGTTAAATGGTCAAAAAAGGGACCAGGAATACAGAGCTATATTCACTATAATACCAAAGAGAGCAGTTCAAACTATATATTGTAATATTCATAGATTACATATATTATATAACTTATATCCAAGTCATTCATGCTGGCCTGCTAGTGTGCCAGAGGGACAGTGGGTGCTTAGATTCAGGACAATGCATAGAGAAAAAGTGCTAATAGACTGGTAGAGTGGAACAGCTGAACACAGCTCAGAGTTCACAGCCCAGTGCATCATGTCCCTTGACTAATGCTGATAATAAAATACAGTATATCTGAAGGCAGGACTTGGCTCTGTTGCTCCCTCCCAGCTTGACCAGCCTGAAATAACAGATTTGCCATTTCATTTCCTCAACTCAAACAGTTGGATGCTGAGCCTAACAGAAGACTTTCAATCTCTTTTTACTCATTATTTAATCCTTTTACAGACTGAATAATGCGTAAAGTGTGTAATGTGTGTAATGGTAATAAAAAAGGAGGAATTATAACCATATTTTTCTCATTATTTATATTATTTCTAAAACATTGTCTCAATCTATTAAGGTCCTATACTGTAACTCCTCATTTACTTAATATATTTTACTAGAGATTAATAGCTGATTAAAACTCTGAGTCTGACACTTCTTTGCATGCTTCACTGTGATATGACCACACCAACTGTTTGTCCAAACTGCCTCATCAATGCAGATGTTACATTTGCTATGTCAATAAAGCTATTTGCAGGTGATTGATCAGTCAAAACCTCTCGGTTCCCATGAGGAATGAGTGAGAATTAAAGAGACTGACAGGAAGAAGGTGTGAGAATCACTGAGTCTTCACATCTGACCTCAGATAATAGCACAGGACCTGTGGTGATCGGTGTCTCACAGTGCCTTGCTGCAGTACTCCTATTGGTTCTACTCTCTTGAGAGGATGAGAGATAAAAGAAGCATGACACTGTACCCCAACCACAATCAGGAATTGTCAGAGATCAGCATCAAATTCACCACAAAGAAAAGGAAGGGTCTCTGTAGAGAAGCCATTTTCTGAATTTTGCTGGTCTGATACGGATAGATTTCCTCTTTGGCATTTTCCCAAAGAGTGCCGATATTTGGGATTATGTCTTTTTTGTGTTCCTGCTCAAACATATAGTAGGTAATCAAGCAGCCCACTGAGTTCCTGCTTACCCACAAAGCTTTGAGGTATCCCGATCGTGGCAGGAAAGACATATCTGTCAACTGAACAAAGCATTTTTTTTGAAAGGAAGAATAAGATCAATGACCATCTCCATGATGTGGAGACACAATCAATTCGATGTGCCTCTTAGCCCCTCGGTGAAGAGGGAGGAACAATAACAGAATATGGTCATTTCAGGGTCAGAGAAGATTTAGAAAGAAAACCTTTGGTTGAGGTGTTTGTGTTGGATTCTGAGTGTTGTGTTGTGTATTGATTATTTTCTTCCTCCATGTCTCCAAGAACTCTTTCACACAGAGATGAAGCAAATCACTTATTTATGGCTGGCTGCTCAACTTGTGTCTATATGCCCTCTAAGGAAACTCAAAATCTTGTGCCTCCATCTTTTGAAAACATTGGCCTGATTAGTGCCCTAGAATATCCCACTAAACATATATTGAACACATTTTCTGCATCTTCAAAAGCGTATAAATCTGAACGGACCTTAAGGTAATTCACTCTATTACTTTAGGAACTCGGTAGTGACGGCAGCTCTGAAATGAATATTTTGGGATGACGTTTCACATTGATTTCAATACAGACAATGGGGTGCCACATAAAGAAGGAAAGTAGAAAATATAATATAAATGAGGCACAGGAAAAGACAA
Organism: Bujurquina vittata; assembly: GCA_015106715.1. NCBI lineage: Eukaryota > Metazoa > Chordata > Actinopteri > Cichliformes > Cichlidae > Bujurquina > Bujurquina vittata. The sequence goes on from VUQK01024619.1 coordinate 10,163, forward strand.
AGAAACAGTGCATTTCATGGTTATCTAAATCCAATGGATTTTACATGTTGGAAGATTTTCATTTTCATTTTCATTAATCTCCTAAAATAATTATTAATTCTATTTCTCACCTAAAGGATTAGGGTGCTTTATTCTACTGCATCTGTTGTTTACCTCCTCGATACACTTCTTCATGCCTGCAAACAAAAACGAAGGAGCCTCTCTTTTTGAACCCTATAATCCATGATTGGCACAGAATGACTCTCTAAAGTGTTAATGTAATCTCAACAGAACTTCAAAACTTTGTCTTTTGATGGACTAGCCACATTCTCACAGGCTTTTTCCGATGCACACAGCAGTACAAATGATGTGACCGATGTTTGCTATACAGTCAGGTTTTGCTTTGTGATGCAAACATGACAGACAATGTAGCTCAGCCAGGTTCTCTCTTGTAACTTCTACCTCCAAATCAGAGCCCACGGGCTTGTCCGGTCCAGTCAGATATGACAGATGTGTGAACAGATGAAATGTTGTTGGAAGGAAAAATCAATTTTCCATCTATGGCACACACCCTGGCAAGCGCTAGCCGATCTCATCCTGTAACCGCTTTTTGTACCCCAGAAATAAAGATGTCTGACAGTGCAGCATGCTGTGGTCACACACGCAGACCAGCCTTTTACACCAAAGAGCATTACATCGCAAGTGAAACAACCTCCCCCCCTGCACCTCTCAGCCTTCACCTTCATTTACTGGAAGATTTTCCAACAAATAATCATTTTATGCCTCTGTGCCAGCAATAGGTGTGTTTTATTATTAATATTATTATTGGGGAAGGGGTATCATTCTGTCCCAATCACAGGATCTGGATATCAGGGACATTTATTTTTTTAATGTCTCACAAATATTCATAAGGATGTTGGTTAGTTGTTTAAAGGTCACCGTGACCTCACAAAACATGTCTTTGGACATAACTCCAATAAAAAATTAAAAAATATATTTCCAGAGCTCTAGTGGGATAAAATTACAAGTTAAACCCTTTTATTTTATAACAGGTCGGGTTGACTCTGACGACATAACAGTCTGTCTTTGGTAGTCACCTGTTAAACATTCACCACATGTACTAAAGCAGGACTGGTTGTTCCATAATTTCCTTTAAATGACCTGATGTGGGAGAAAATTAAGACTTTTATTTCATAAATATTGACTGTTTGCATTATGTAGTATAGTGCTCCTTTTCAAACTGCATTTTAACATTGGCCCGACACCTTCAAATGCACAGGTTGTTTTCTCAAGTGGTGGTAAGCATTGACTTCAAGTAGAGAATAAATCAACCTGTGTAGGATGTAGAGCATTAATGAGCTGAGGGACTTAGAACAGAAAGATGGAAAATGAGAACTGGGACCATCTGTCAGTACTTGTGATGAATGGAAATGGACCTCTCTTCTCCATCCTCAGCGCTCTAGTATTCACCACCTCCTCGGATGACATTTTTCTCATCAGTCATGTTTTGTACATTTGTTGCAAATTACTCCATCAGACATTGCCAGGAGCTGCCTGTCAGACAAAGGGAATGCTTGATGTCTCACAGACAGGTGAGTGACAAGGAAGAGAAAGCCAAACCAAAGGCAGCAGTGAGAGAGGAAAGAGAAAAGGGGAAAAAGTAAAGGATGAGAACATGAACTCTCCGGGGAGGAGCGGTGTCGGCTAGTCTGGGGCTAATTCTTGTCAGAATGTGTATGCTATCTCCTTGAGAGGCCAGCAGAAGGCTGATAAAATTCAAGTGGAATTGAAGTTGTACAAATGAACAGATACAACTCCAGGGAAGGAAAGCAGGTACTATGCTGATACTGTGACTTTCTATAAAGGCTGAATGAGATTCTGGCCTATTTTTCACTTACATGTCTGGAAACATGGATGGATGGATGGATGGATGGATGGATAGATAGATAGATAGATAGATAGATAGATAGATAGATAGATAGATAGATAGATAGATAGATAGATAGATAGATAGATAGATAGATAGATAGATAGATAGATAGATAGATAGATAGATAGATGGATGCTGAGT
>VUQK01024629.1:6469-21463 GCA_015106715.1 Bujurquina vittata
AAAAATATATATATTATGATAAAAATATATATATATATATATATATATATATATATATATATATATATATATATATATATATATATATATATAAAACGTTACTCACTTTTATTTTCCGTGTGTTTTAAGAGTCTAATAATCTAAAGATTAATACTGAAGCTAATCCACAAATAGAGTTACCCTGGGTGTTGTCAAATGTCTGCGACTCTAGTTTCCCATAATTTGATCTATTCTAACTGAGGTCATTCAGTGTTTATGGCCCAATACTTACAGAATGAAAATATGAATTTTTAATGAACCCCTGCAGGAAAACTGGGCCGTTACTGTTTCAGAATAACACATCAAATTGGTAGAATGCTGCAAAGAAACGTGAAATAAAAATACAATTATAGTAAATGGATGCATGAAATAAACGGCGAGCACAGCACAATGTAGACTAAGAGTTGTAAATATTAAATAGAGGTATCTGAATGAAAAGTGCGTAAATACAAACACACACACATATATATCTATATCTATATATATTATATATACTGTATATAATGACTTAGTCAACACCAGAAAATAGAAGAACAGCATGGAACAGAAAGAAATGCATGGGAAAAACAACAGTAAATACCTTTCATTTTTTTCCCAAATACAGAGGAGCTGAATTAATGATACAGAGACAACGACAGAGGCAGAGGATCATGGCTGTGGGTGTGAGTTGAGTTGGCAAAGCACAGTGGAAAAGTTTATCTTGTTTACTTATTATCTGGTCTCCTCTGTTATTGTGGCCTCAGCTGGAAACTGTGCATTAGTTTTGTAAGTTTTAAAAGACAAAAGATATTTTGCCCGTCATGCTTAATGTTTGTGTGTTTTGCTGCTTCTGGAGGCTCACTAAAATGTACCACAATGTGTTACTGAAAGCTATAAATTTAATATGTAGATGTTGGCACTGCCTAATGCACTCAGTATAATTTAGAGCAATAATATTCAGCGACTGTATTTTAGATGGAGCAGCTGTTCAAATTCAAGGGCTAGCTGAGATTGAGAAAATCAGACTTCTCATGAGGTACTTTCAGACTGTAGTGTTTTCTCCAGGTTATACAGTATTTATAAGTGTCAGAATTCGTCAGTTGTGGCAAAGTTGCCCATTTCGTTCAGGTGGGATTTTTTCTGACTGTGCAAAGCCAATAAACTGTTTCAGTTTTATTTTGCCATCTTGCTGCTGATAAATGTGTGTGAAATATTTTTGGCAACTGGGGCCGCTGCTGGTCAGCTTTTATCTCTGTGTTGCTATTCTCCAGGTGTTGTGGTTTTATTTAATTTCATTCCCTTTTTGTCCTCTTAGTGCTTCCCTCAAGTTTTCTTAACACTGACGCTGAACCTAAACTACAAACAAGATGGTTGTTTTCAGCTGGCTGAAATGTTGCAACTGGTTTTCCCTCATCGTACTGCCCATTAGTTTCAGATGACATAACGCTTCCTGAAGCATGTTTGGTTTGGCCACTTACCAGGCTGATATCCCAGCTCGGTGGAAGGATGTGGTGAAATATGAGGTGTAATCAGGCAGTTGTGTCGGCTAATGGGGGCAGCAGGTGTGAGAAGGTTCCTCGCCTGCCTTAGCCTCTCCTTCACTCCTCATTATCAACCTGCAAACACCTGGCTTTCCAGCAAAGAGCACAAATACAATTTGGCCCCTGTAACAGTTTGATTCAGCTTTCGTGAAAACCTGTTGTTGTTGTTGCCGCCGTTTTGAAATCTGATGCTGACTGATGAAGTCGTCGCAAGCTGTGAGTAACACATTAGATGTTTTCAGATTTCAAATTTCAGATAATGCCAGTGAAAACACAGAGAGTGAGGGCAGTCAACAACCGCCCCTTTAAAAGCTAATTTCAAGAATTATATGAGACCACAGTCAACTTTTGTGGCTGTAAGGCTTTGATGCTTGTGAGTGAGAGCCACAGTGCAGTGTGGAGCCTTAATATTGAAGTCTGAATTGCAGTGTAGGTGTTTTTAAAGCTTTTTAGTCAATACCTGTCTTTGAGTTGGTGGCATTTTTCTGTAATAATGGTCCTGATAATGGTTAGATTCTAAACAATGGTTACATTAGATAGCAGGCTTACAAAAATATTTCTTAGAAGTCCAGCCTGTATTTTTTCTTCTCATAATAGAAATGGGTAAGTGGAAGACATGGATGGACACAAATGACTCCAGCATTACTGTCATCATTCTTCATAGTGAATTTTCATGACAGTTTTAAATGGCAAGCTTGACATTTTGTAAATCATAACAATACTCTAAGGTGATTAGTGTAGATTCACATAAAAAAGTGGCTTTATGTGAAACAGCTAACCTAACTGTCCAAACATCACAAAATCTTTAGTATCCTTAGTATCAGTGCCCATAAATACCTGTAAGCACAAAAGCCTCCTTGCATTAGAAAGTCCACACTAACCATTTGCCTGTTTCCAGTTGTTGTGCTAAGTGAAGCCGATTAGTTGCTAGCAGTTGTTTCACATTTACTGTTTAAATATGCGGAAGTTTACTTGTTTAGTTATACTTGCTTATTTTCCATTAACTGTGCACTAAGCTACAGCTACTCTTCTGGGAGCACATTAAAAAGTATAGATTCATAAAAATATGCATATAAAATAGACACACATTGGTGTCAACCACTTCTTCATGTAACAGTACGTTTAAATATAATCCAAAGTATTATAGAGGAGTGCGAAATCACAATGGGGTTGTTTACAGTAAACTATTTATATCTTTTTAAAAAATCTTACTGTATCTGTTATACTAGCAGATGGTTCACTGCCATAAAAAGTCACTTTAGAACTGAACATCTTGTAGATTTAGGTTATTTAAACAACAAAAACTGAATGTATAGACAAATACAGTCTAAATGGCCTTTACCTCACTGCACAATAGACAGCCACTCACTGTTTGCTGATAAGGCCTCGATTGACTTAAAGCAGCCTTGTGCTTTGGAAACGTAAAGTCAATGTTTACTGTCATTTCCTGCCAGTGTCAATGTCTGTGTGAATTTAACAGCTCTCCCCTTTTGGGAATTTCCAGTTTGAACTACAGTACAAACAATATTTGTCTAAAAAAAGAGCTGATTTCTTTGTTTTAAGTCTCAGATGTAATTTTATTATTATTACTGACCACAAATGCAGCACTTTTCTAAGTGCATGTTTGGTTTGGTTTTTGCATTTTCTTATTAGTTTGGATGTGAACCTATCATGCTCAGTTCTAATTGTTTCAATGCACCCATCTGCATATATTATCTTACTGTGCGAGCAATCCAGTTCAGCCAGTTTAAAAATATAATTTGAGAAACAGATTCAGTAAGGACCAGATCAATGACAGTTCTGCCATTTCTTTTTTTTTAACAGCCTGTCATGTCTGGCAGTTTGTGCAACCAAAATAGTAATCTGAATGCACTTTTGTGCCAAAGATATTTATTCTCCCAAGATGAGCTCTATAGATTCTCTGTTGGCTTAGCTTGTTGATGTTTATTCTTTTATTGTGATTGTGTATATAGACATATTTTAGTTATTCCAGAATTGACAGGCTGAAAAAGAAAAGGACGAGAAGAAAAAGGTGGGAGAAAGGGGAAAGATAGAGGGGGACAGAACACCAGCTAATTAACCAAAATTAATAAATACATTGTATACACACGCACATACATATATTTACACACACATGCACACATATATACACACATATCCATACGCATACGTATACATACCCACACACACACACACAAGAATCAGGAAAAATAATTTAAGTTGAAAGAGACAACATATGAGGCACGATGTATAAAAAGCAACAGTTTTGTTATGCCATTTCTGAGGCGGACGTCCTCTTGACAGGAACCACGTGACAATAGCATGAATAAACAATTTCATATGCATATTTGTATACATAATATAATTTTGCTAAGATGGGATGACTTTGCAGCACCGGGTGTTTTCTTTCTTTTTCGAAGACTCAGCTCTCATATTTATTAAGCACTTGACCTTTGGTCCCATTAGTCTCCCAGTTTCAGAGCTGTAGCTTTGATATTATACATCATTAACACCAGAAAGACCAGAATATTGAAGGTGTCAGGTGTTGCAAGCATGGTGAGTCATTAAAAACACTTGATTGTTTGACTTAAAAAGAAAATCTGTGAGGTATTGATTGACAATTTATAGATTTCCAAAGGAAGTCTTGCCAATCAATAAAGACCCTTACTGCAGTAATTCGATTTTAGCCGCTTCTCGTGTAGAAATCTGTCCAATGCAGTTTCTTTAACTATTCCAAATAATGTTTCTGCACCAATTCCTTTCTGTTGAATATGTTTTTACTGAGATGAAAGAGTCCAAATTCTTCTTCAGTTTGCTTGGCACCATGAATATACTCCTTGCCACAGATGACTTGGACATCCTCGGTCTAGCTGAAGCCGTAAAGCAAAGAGCAATGACTGTGTAACCCAAATGTGGTGCGCTTGTCCTGTTTTTCCTGTTGTCAGCATTTGATTTGGGTTGACTCAGGGTTTGCATGCCTGCCACAACTCAACAACTTCAAAACCGAGTACTGTGCAAATGTCTTGCATCACCTGGAAAGCATCTGATTGGCAATGGCTTCATTTTTCAGCATGACGATGATCTGAAGCACACTGCAAAGCATAGCTGGATAGAAAAACACACATTGGAACACTATCAGTCATCGATGGACTTCCCCATTATTCAAGCAGTGTGGGATCATCTTGAAAAGCCAGCCAAAACCCAAAGAAGAGTTTGGGATATCCTTCAAGAAGCCTGGAGAGCTATTCCTGAAGACTACTAAAAGAAATTGGAAGAAAGCTGCCTGAGAGAGAGTTCAGGTTGTGTTGAAGACTAAAGGTGGTCATACCAAAACACTGACATTTAAGCTCTTTAGAAATTTATATTTTTTAACTTATATATTGTATTTCCATGTATGTTTACACATGGGTCAATAAATTTGCTACACCTATTTCCCATTTTCCTAGCAAAATGTAAGGAAATGAGGGGTGACTCAAGACTTTTATGCAGTACTGTATAGCCCAGAAGGCAGGCGTGTCATGACATTTGGCTCATATCTGGCACACCCAGTAGCCATCACTCATGTCAAACACAGCTCATGACATTTAGGTGCACACGATACAGATATTCAGCCCAGATTAGGCCAAATGTGTCTGCTTTCTTGGAAGACTGGTTGATTTTGCCATAGTTTTTAATGAATTAATTTCTTTCTTCATTTCTGTTGAGGGCGTGGTGGTTAATTGGGGTTTGCGCTATACAGGTACATGAAAGTGATCCATTTTCCTCCCTACACAAATTCTGTTATCTAAGGGCTTCACTTTGACAAAACATTTGTTAACACTTTTTTACTTTACAGAACTGGCATCTGTTGGGAAATACACGACTAGTGACTAGTAAAAAACTATAGTAAATTACAATTTCATTCATTATGAATATAAAAAAAAATGTATGGTTCAAACAAAGTCACAAGGCACACCTGTGTTTGCCTTAAGGCACACCAGTATGCCAAAAAGCAAGATGGTCTTTAAAGAAGAAATTCTTTAAAGATTCTTTAAAGAATCAGTCCATTTACCACAAAGGCATTTTTCTGCAGTTATGATAAAGTCAGTCTTAACTTATGAAATTAATACAAAATGTTTATTTAGGTAACTAAAGCCAAGGATCAAGTTTTTATTTTTAATGATTCATTCATTGTGGTTGATTAATTTGTTATTTAACCATTTGGGGGTATCAAATAGAGTTATAAATAGTATTTTACTCCATTTTAAAGCTGAATGATATGATTGCTAACAGTGAAATAACAGTGTATAAGTTACAGTAGACAGTATCTGACAAATTTAACATTCCCTCTTCATTTATATCTGTGCTTTTCTCTACCACATCCTGAGGGAATCATTTGGCTCTTAATTTTCTAAATAACCCCTCATGTGCACCACATAGCTGCTAACGTCTGGCTGTGTGCTGTTTGGCGCTTAGCAGTAAGTGTACACTGGGTTTACTCAGAGCTTTTTGCTTAAAACAAGAGTGGCCAGCAGTAACGTGGGCTTTGAAATGAGTTAAAAGATGCTAAAAGACAGAGTATATTATGGGACTCATTAACATTTCAGCTGAACAACATTTATACACAAACAGACACTAGTTGACCCATATCCATTAGCTTTAGCTGAGTGGAGCCAGGCATCCTTGCCTCAGGAAACCAATAATGTTAAATTCTTAATTTTGTAGTATTTTTGACCTATCCGATTTGTTTTGTAATAAAACTTTCTGACTTTTTACCACATGAATTTAATATGTAAACAAATCACAAAATGTTTTTTGCCATGTCAAAAAAGTACATCGTATAATTCTGTCAGCTTATTGTTTTGTCGTAGGCTGAGGCCTCTATTTCTGAGGCTTTATTCTTTATTCAGCCATATGTTAATTCAGTTTGTGAAGAAGTTTTGATATGTGGGGGTGTGAGTGAGGACCTCTTAAAGTTAAAGAGTTATAGATTCATGGCGCAAGTCTTCATCAAATCAAGTAGGCCTAGGAATGTGTTCACTTATTGACTGCAGACAAATGAATGACTAAGAATGCTTAAACAGCCTTGAAGAACTCTAAGCTGAACACAGTATAGCTCCTCTGCCATCTTATCAGTTTCATGCAATGCACTGTTCTCGTTTTACCTGCCATTATCTTCACCACACAAGTTATTTAGAACCTTTCCTCTCAGACGGGCTGTAAAACCAGAGATCTATCATTCAGTGAACTAAAACAGTGAGGGCTGCAGCATGAGCTGCAGTAACAGAGAGGCTTCGTGTGCATGCCTTGTGGTGCACATACTAAAAACCAGAGTAATTATCCTAATACTTATCATAACCATAATTATCCTACCAGATACAGGAGAAGATGGGTTGATAAAAAATCCTTTCCCTCTCAGTCTTCCCTGTTCTTAATTGCACAATTAAACACATCTCTGGCAGCATTATATTAACATTTGTTTTGAAGTCTGTATTATTACAGCTTATCTAATTGTTTCTGACACTTGGAGGATTGTTTATATTTTAAATCAGTCAAGGACAGTGAGAGCTGTTGGGCCACGGGCAAATTGCCTCAGATGGTTAGCTGAACTAATGCATAGTTACACAGTAGCTGGATGTCTTCAGGCTTTTGACTTATATTGCCACCCACCCAAGCAGAGAGTGTCTGTGTCTTCAAGGGGCTAGAGGGTAGATACACCAATCCTGTTTCGGGAGTATAAACAAAGCCACCGTGTGTGCCTTTGTTTTACAAGAAATGTGATAAATTTAGATCTATAAATAAATCCAGATTGTTATTTAGCACACACTATGCCATTTATGATCTAGCTGTGAATGAATAGTGGAAATGCAAGACTTTAACAGGATGAGACCACTGAATAGCCAAAGGGTAAAGTGCTGATTGAACAACTGTGCGTCTACTAGGAAGAGCGCCCAGACCTCAGCTTATGAGTTTCCTATCTTCATTCAAGTCACGCCGTAAAATATCACTGGAAGTCTCATGGGGATAAATATTCAAAAGAAAATTTTTTTTTTTTTTCAAATCAGACTTGTATTTTCTTTCATCAGTAATTAGTGTTGCCACTGATATTTCAGCTGAATATCAGATCCAGTGTGTGTTTGATGGTGTCTTTGATATGGGTTGAAGACTGTGTTAATTTTCCGTGTCTCTAACTTCTTCTTTTTCTGTATTCCTTCTCCTCTCTGTTCCCTTTCCTTCCTGCAGCACTATGCTGAGATCCAGAGCAGCATCCCCACCATGCTGGAATTGGGCTCCTGTTCGGTTAGCTCTCAGTCTCTGACAGGGAACCACAATGCTAGAAGCCCGGGAGGACTTGAGTGTCCAGTGGGTGGTTTGGGTGTGGGGGCAGTGTGTGGTAGCAGCACCCCCCGGCACCACATCATCCGCCCATCCCCAGTGGACTGTGAGAGCTGGCAGAAGCATCGTGCAGGACTGGCCGGAGGGTCAAAGCTGTATTCTGAATCCCACTCTCTTCTGGAGCCCCAAAGTCTCTCAACCAGTTATGACACCCTCTACCTCTCACATGTGTCTGGCCATGCTCCTGCTTTACATCCAAACCGCCTCGGCCTCACTCTTGATGTGGTTTCGACTTTTGACCTTGGAGTCGGGATGCTTGGCGTGGATGGAGATGTTGCAGTTAGTCCTAATGTGATCAAGAGGCGGCGGGGCGGCCTGATCGAGCAAAGAGACATTGTCAAAGCCCACCAAGCTCATAAGATTCAGAGCACACCACAGGCACGACGCAAGGAGTGGGAGTAAGTATAAGGCTGATGATAAATACACAATCCTGGATCCCTTTATCTCACCTGCTAAATTACACTCGAGCTTAAATATAGTCCAAACACTGTTTTACATAAATCAGTGCTCTGAACTCTAGAACTCATGTTTGCCTGCAGTTTTTAAACCATAAAGAAAAATACCAAAACATTTTTTTTTAAAGTTAAATTATAACTAAATAAGACCATTTTTAAAAAATGCATTTACAGACAAGTTTTAAAATCTTATAGTACAGTTAATCTTCTGTGGCATTCCGGCTGGTTTACTTACTTTTGTTGTGATAAAATCCAATCCCGAGTGGATTGGTGCCTAGGTTTCAAAAAGCAGAAACAGATTTAGTGTACGGTAAATTGCAGTTTTTCTTGTTTGTTTTGTAGACTTGCCTCTGTGGCACACCAAGTTTCTATTTATCATTCTGCAAACAGAAATATCAGTACCCCAGGGACCAAATTTTATTTTGACAGAGGGGGCAACTCTGTTGCAATACTAGTAAAACCAATTCAGTGTTCAGCTTTGTTGGGGCGGCTATTTGTTTTTGTTTGTCATTAGAAACAGCATTAAGCTCAGGTCAGTAATGTGAAACAAAGTCTCCTATTAAAATTTATAACCCAGATATTTATTATATCTGTTACAGAGCCAATAGCCTGAGGATTCAAGCTCACATCATTCTCAGCAAAAGTTCAATAACTCAAAACTAGTGATTCTGTCATATTTATAAACCTGAGGTGCATGCATAGTTGGTGCATCGTAATGTAAACTGTCCATGGACGAATCTGCACTCATGACTCATGGAGACTTATAAATGTGGAAAGTATAAGCCAGGCTTTTAACTCACCAGTTAGCATCTTTATGCTAAGCTAACAAGCTGATGCCTATGACTTTGAATAGCACACACAAAGCCCAAAGCCCTGCCCACATATCTGGTATTTGGATAAATGTAGCTTATTCTTTGAGGTTTGGCCTTTTTTCCACATATGAGTGCAATTTTGGCCACTCAAACAAGAAAAACTCTTTTGAGTATTCTGTGTTTACATGGGGTCAAGGAAAACTAACCTTTTGCACCATTATCTCATTTTTCAGATTGTGCTCAGTGTTTTTAGGCTTCTGATTGATCAACATTTCTCTGTGGTTAGGGGTACATTGCCACTTGTTGCTTTAGCATGTTCTTGAGAGCTCTTGGCATTTTTTTTCATTTACATGTGGATGAATATATTTTTAAAAAATAAAGCAGAAAATCCCTGATTTAAAAAAATATTCATGTATGTGTGGCTGTATCCTTGGAGTGGTATCAAGCTTCTTATCTAGCAAATAATTTTTATAAAGTCACTTTTGTTTCAAGTGTACATCTTGTGATGGAATAGAGAAAATAGTGTTTCAGTACCCAAAATCGGTCTTGTGAACATTTTTCATTTCAACTATATTTTTAATATTCTGAAGCCAGTCTTCAACACAACAAAAACTGAAAACATTGTCTAACGGCTATTCAGTTAACTATATTATTATAGACTATGTTGACTGCGTAATATCTGAGTATGTGCATATTCATTCACATGTACTCAGTCACATGTTCATACCACGTGCATGTGTGTGTGTATGTATTTAATGGTTTCCTCCCCTGCAGAGCTATGGAATTTGTAGCTGATTATAGCAGTGATGCCCCCCTCTGTTTCTCTGCTGAAGCTGAGGCTTCACCTCTAGTGGTGTTGGCACCCTCTGTGCCTCCCCTCATATCCTCTTCACCACAGGTACAGGATGCCACATCTTAACTCGGGCTTCTGTATATCTACAGTTAAAGAGATAAAGGATTGAGGAGAATGACAGCACATAGTTGGAGCACAGATGACGTACGCTGAATGCAGGATACGTATGAGTGGGAAAGAGAGTAACGTGAATGAGTTAGAGGAGCAGTTTTGAACGAGAACTTTTCCTGATTTAATTTGCATTTGGTATTTAAATCCATGTGACAGTAGCGCGGAAGTGGGTGATAACCGTTCACACCAAGCCTGTAGAGATGCTCGGCCATGGACTAGATTATTATTCACTGCCCTGCCTAATATGATTATTGCAATACTGCGTGATAGATCTATGGTTGTGCTGCTGCGAGGACAATGACCAGAGTGAGTCAGGAATCATTACAACCATAAACATCCACCTCTCAGGGCCACTTAGCAGCAAACTCTCAGTTACCTGACATGGAGGATGGAAAATGGGATGATGCACCTGAGCCAGCATGTGCACCTGGTGTTGTTTTTCAAAGGAAATTAGCCTGATTTCAGACCAAGCTGCTGCGGCAGCATTTCATGCAAAAGAAAGCTTATCATTAGGGGTCGTTCTGTTTAAGATGAACAAAATCTAAAAAAAAGAAAGTTCTACAGTTAATGAAGCAATGCAATTTTTTGCTCCCCAGAGGAAGAAAACCTGTGAGTCTGGTGTTTCCATTAACTGGTCTATGGTAGAGACGAACAGGTTGCTTGGCCCTAAACAGTGAACTATTTCCTCTCAACTCTTTGTGCGGCGAAAAAATAATGAGCTACTGATTTTGTCTTGTGACATTTTTTATGTGATTCCTGTGGGAAACCAATGAAAGATTAGCTTGTCATACACACAGCTCACTTGAAAGATGGGTTGAAACAACAAACACAGCTTCATGCCACGCTTTGTACACAAAGCAATTAAGCATCCAATTCCAGTAACTTGTCTTTTAGTCAGGAGTGGACTGCGTTTGTGTGTTTGTGTCTGTGTCTGCAGGTGCATGTGTGTGCCACATTTGAAACACAGCGGCCTGGATTGTAACATCCTTTCGGAAGTGCTTGATAAAATAGCGGTGTTTAGAGTTGGCATTAACTTGTTTCTAATGACAGTAATCAGACTGAATCGGTCTGGCATTAGGAGTAGAGGTCGGTCACAAATAGAGGAAAGCACTAAATATGTTTTTGTCCCTGTTTGACCTTGGTGTTTTCTGTCTGTGTATGTGTGAATGAAATGAATGCATAATTTGTGAAACTGTAAGAACAGAGGCTCTAAACAAAATATGAACATAGCCACCTTGATGGCACCCAAGGGTAACGATGTGTTTTGAAGTCTTAACATAGACAATTGGACTGCCAAAATATTGTTTGTTTTTCAGAGCCAGAAGTTTCCATATTTGAATATGAGGAAACAGTGTTCACCCAATGATAGCATGCAAGCTGACTTTATTAACTGTACAATTGCAATCATAAACAGCATAAAAGATGGCCGGAGCTGCCGTGAAGTCATCCATTGATTTCTGAAGTATCTTTTTGAAGCATTTTGATTTGTCAATCACAATTTATTATCCAATAAGCATGCTACAGATAATCCTTTATTTTGAAAAGCTGTTTAATGAAGAATGATAATGTTTACTGAAGGCAAATCAGAAATTTATTTTCCCATAGACTTCTATAGGACCGGAGATATTTTTTCAACCGCAGACATGGCCATCTGGTGGCCTTCAGACAGAATGCAGGTTTAAGACACTTACATATTGGCTTCACTTTTCAGACCTTGAAGTCCATTTTTTATACTGTCTACTGAGATTTTGAAGACATGTGAAGACTAACCACGTGATGTTATCTATTTTGGACGTGTCGCAATCATGATGACAATGTGAACAAGGCCCCAGTCTTGTAGGCCTAAAGACCAGTCAGTGAATATCTGGCAACTGCTGGTCATGAGGGAAAAATCAGTATTATCAGACTGGTTGACAAAAAACCTCATTGGGATTACTTTGGTCCCTTGCATATTATTGCAGTGGTAGTTTTAATAGAAGTGATGCACTTGTCTATGAACACTGTCCAGCTACTCTCCCAGCTGCAGCGAAAGTTTGACACAAATAGGAAATGGAGATCGTTTGCCTTTAAAGTAAAAGTTGTGCGTTTTGAGACATGTTGGCTACATCTCAGGCACAGCTTTTACTTTGAAGCCGAGCCGTCTCATTTCTCCATTTGTGTCAAGCTTTTTCAAGTTTTACTACCGCTCAGCTAGTAGGTTTTTTGTACAGCCTGGTAAAAAAAATCAACAAGCCTGTGTATAGTTGACTGTTTTTTTGTTTTTTGTTTTTAATGAGGATTTACTTACCATCCTCAAGTGGCCATTAGAGGAACAGTTTTGGTGCTGCCTTGGCTTCATTTTTCATCTCCAGCGGTGGTCGCTTAAGTGGATATTATTACATTTACTGCCCGAGCATTAACTGGTTCTTGTCATTTGCTTTGTTTTTACACATTTTGCAAAAATCTGTCTTTTTTTAAAAAAAAAAAGTGTTTATAATTATATTCATTTCAACTTTAAGGAATTATTTCTGGATGAAGATAAGTTTAGAGGAAAAATCCCTTAAATATAGTATTGCTAACAGCTAATGGCACCTGGGGGGGATTGAGTCAGAATATCAGAAAACACTGGTTTAAGTTTGCGAAGGAATTCTACCTGTTAGATATCTGAATAAAAGTGCAGTGTGAAAGAAAAAATGTTCTTCATTATTTTCCAGCACTGATCAAGACAAAAGCTCATTAGCAGACAGCAGCGGCATTAGGTCCTGCACACAAAAGTCTAATTTCCAGAGCGATCTCATTGAAGTGAAGAGAGAAACAGTAAAAGAAGAGCTGCTGGCTGAGTGGGAGTGGTAGTTAATTTAAATGCTGCAAGCCAGAGATTCAAGGCAGTTAGAGCTGTTAAACTAATGGCAGCATATGCTGAATCTATGACTCATTAAGCTGAACTTGGAAATAGAGCCTGAGCAGACTTCTGAACGAATGACACGGCTATTTAGCATAAGCAGAAACCCAGTATACAAGTGGCAACACTGGAATGAGCCTTTACCCTTTTATATTACTGAAAGAAATAGTAGTCATCTTTTCACGTGTTTATTGTGTGTGTACATTTCAGATGACTTTTTAAAAATCATTTCTCAATTGCTTTTCTTTTTTTTTTGGTTCCAGTGTCACACCTGCATGTGCGTTTGCCAAGAACTCTTTCTAAGGGCTCTTACATGCTCCTCAGCTGTGCCGGCACATATTTATGGTAAAGGGATGCAGGATTAATGGGAATTAAGTGGCTGGGTGCAGTGAGGATACAGTGGCAGTGTGCAGTAGGTTAGTAATTACCAAAGACTCATCATGGTGATAGAGATTTCAAAAAGGAATTAATGGCAGGTTCATTTTCTCCACATAAGTGATCAAGTTCTCATGTAAGTGTTTTCCTAAAAGCACTGGTTAAAGAAAAGGCACTGTTGAAAAATTGCACTGTTTTATTTACTGACTTGGCACGGAGTTCATGTTGTGAGTTGGAAACAGCTACAGGACATTTCATTAAAACATTTTCAAAATGGAATCTTTCCAAAAAAATCATTAGCATTACAGCTCAAAGCCCACCGAGTCCTACCAGAGAAAGCAGAAGGTACAGCATGCTGCTCTTATTTCTCAGCTCTGTTTCACATGAGAGTTGCATTTTAGCTTTTAGAGAATATCTTACAAACACTTACTGGTTAAATCGGTCACATGTTAACACATGCCCGTGAGCTGATTACTCTGCACACTTATCACAAGAGTGCTTTCACGACGTGACTTACTGTCTGTGGATAATGGTTCACTGTTTGCCTGCTGACCACACACATTTTGAAAATCGGCACCCCGAAGACATATCGAGGGACGTCAAATCAAAAATTCGTACAATACCTCACAGTGCTTCGTGTACTGCAGTCTTCTGCGGTCTCAGAAGATGAGGACACAAGAACATCAGTGTCGCTGTGGATTTGTGTGTGTGAGAGCACATTGTCTTGTCAGGCCTGTGCCTCCTGTCCCTGTTGTTACTATTGCTGGCAGAAATGTTTACAGGATTGAATAAACTGTGTGATGCTCTGATTGCAATCTGATTGGAGCACACAGTTTATTGAACACACACGTCCCCCCCCCCCCCCCACACACACACACGAAGGTGAAAAATTGCCTGTTTACAGAAGTGTCAATGTCTGGTTCTTTACTCACTGAGCACAACTCAATTATTTATACACCAGCTGTAAGACAAAGGAGCTTATTTGGTGTTGCGGGTGAGTTTTTTTTAGTTTTAGCATATATGAAAAATTCTCGATATAAGGCCATATTTTTCTTTTACTTTTAGCCATGCTAGTTGGGCGTGGCACTTGGGGTAGCAGTGCTGAGCTCTCAGCACTGAAATATTTCAGTGTGTTGACATATATGAGCATAAAATTTTGTGCCATTCATGACTGCAAAGTCTTTGAATTTCCTGATCTCCTTACCTCATTGCCTCTTGCATCAACAGAAGGTTCATATTTGTGGCTTGGAGTGAAGTGCCTTGGTGAAATTTTTTTTTGATGGACTGCCATGAAATTTGGATCCTCAGGATGAACTATAATTGCTTTGGTGAATCTTTAATTTTCATTTGCCCATTGTCAGGTAAAAATTATAATTGTATCCAGTAATTAGGTCTATGAACTGAACTGAACTAAACAAATTAAATTCCCATCAGGTTTAGTTGAATTTCATATTAATCTAATATGAAAGTCTTGAGCTGCCCCTCATTACTTTATATTTTGCTATGAAAGTAGCTAATAGGTGTAGTGATTTATTGAAACATGTGCAAACGTGCTTGGAAATACAGTATATAA
>VUQK01024631.1:0-17520 GCA_015106715.1 Bujurquina vittata
GAATATCATCTGGAAGGCCTGGGTTCGATTCCACCTTGGCCCGGCCTCTCTCTCACTGTGTGGAGTTTGCATGTTCTCCCCGTGTCTGCGTGGGTTTCCTCCGGGTACTCCGGTTTCCTCCCACAGTCCAAAAACATGCATTTACTGGGGTTAGGTTAATTGGCAAATATAAATTGCCCATAGGTGTGAATGAGAACATTAATGTGAGCGTGAATGGTTGTCTGTCTATCTGTGTTGGCCCTGCGACAGACTGGCGACCTGTCCAGGGTGTACCCCGCCTCTCGCCCTGTGTCAGCTGGGATAGGCTCCAGCCCCCCCGCGACCCTGAAAAGGATAAGCGGAAGCAAATGGATGGATAGATGGATTGCCCAGCCCTAGACCCAACGACGGAGAAATTTGCATATTACAGCAGCTCAAGTACAGAGAAGAAGGATGAAATCGAATAAGATGAAATAAAATAGAAAACACTATATACATAAAATATATATCAGTACACATATACACACATATACATCAAAACACTACATTTGTAGCTGGTAGTTTGTATACAGCATACACAGTATGCATTATGGGTGGGAGTGTAAATAAATAAAATCTATATGTACTGATTGTAAAGGTACACTGTGTGCATAAAGTGATGGCAGTGGAGGTAAAATGTCCAAGTGACTCATGATGTCAAGATTCCCTGTACAGTCTAACTGCTGTTAGTGGCTTGTGGCAGTTCCAGTGCCACATGGACATACATTATATTACATGTCACCCGCTAAAAGATAATATTTTTAATTGCTGTATTAAAATAATTTTCCAAATATAGGATAAATTAAATATTTCCCAGCTCTCCATCTTCATCTAAAAAGACAAGGCACCTGTGTACATGAGTGGGGAGAAATCCATAACTTTAATTTCAGTGGTTACTCTTAGAGCCCCACTCATGGGTGGGACCAATATATCAGCTACTGTTAGCTATTTCAGACACATCAGTATCAGCATTTGTAACAGGATTCTTGAGCCTAAATCTATATTTGTGTTGATTACCAGAGATTGCAGGTTGAAGGTTTTTTGACTTGTCTCTAAGCTGAATGATCACGTATTTAATTTTTTTTTATTGTCATAAAGTATCAATACTGAACCTCGTTGTGTTGAGACGTTTATGCTACACTATGTGCATTTGTGTAGGCTGAACTAGCGGTCCACAAGAAGAAGATTGAGGAAGTTGAAAACTGGATCAGAGTTCACGCCAACACATCAAAGGTAACTTTAGTTTTTTGCATTCTCATACAATGCAAAAAGCATATATGCTCTGGTTCTGACTTTTCTTTTAGTGTTGGGAATAACAATGCTCCATCCTCCCTTATAAAGAAGAACAACATTCTGACTGCTAGTGGAAAACCAAGCTTTGCTGTCATAAATCTCAGTCTTCCTGTGATCATCTGCAGAGTGGTATTTTGCTGTTGACGGGGCCGTCAGGCTGTGGAAAGACTGCCACAGTCCACGCTTTGTCACTGGAGACGGGCTTCAGGGTTCAGGAATGGATCAATCCCACAAACCTAGAACCATACAGCAGCAGTCAGCACGGTGAGGAAAAATCCTGTCTGTGTTATACTTACATGTGTCAGTGTCAAACTAATCATCATGATTAGCTGTTATTTATGGAAACATCTCTTCTCATTGAAAATCAGCCCATAAGCATTCAGGAAAGTCTGATTAGAAACTCTCTGAGAATAGTGGACAGTGTATTGGAGCATCTGATGTAGTTAGAATCTTTAGTCTTGGCTTATGGATCAGTTATTCACTGTCGTTGCTGAATATCCTGTCAGTCTTTGCTCCTTAATGCATATCCATTAGAAAAAAGAAACCCTAAATCATCCGTAGACAGTAGCGAGTTGCTGTCTGAGAGCAAAATGTAGTATGCCAATTCTGAGGATACTTCTTAATACATATAATTCAGAAATAAATCTCAAAGTAATTTCTCAAATTTATAGTGATGTTCAAGAGATTAAAACAAAAAACACAAATTATATTAAACAAAAATGGGAGAAAGAGGCAAACTCTTTAATACCTAATGATATATGGTTAAAGCAATATTTCAATGGAAAATAACAAGTTCAAATCTATGGAGATGTTTTGGATGGAAGTTTATGTGTATATTTTTCATTACACCTAAACAAAGTAAATATCATTCAGGTTACTGGAGAAAATGTGGAACACAAAAAGTAAATCATTTTCACTTGTTTGGTCTTGCACTGTTAGTAATAAATTCTGGAAATCGGCTTATTATGAGTTGAAGATAATTTTTGGAAATCAAATCTCATTTAATTGGAATGAACTTTTATTTGGTCTCTTGTATACAGAAGACATAGATTAAGATATAAGCATCTGTTTGCTATGTTGAGTTTAGCAGCCAGAAAGGCCATTACAAAGAAATGGTCAAGTCAGAAACCCCCAATAATAGAGGAATGGCAAAGCATAGTTTATGCAATTTTTAACATGGAGTGAATACTTTCTTTAATAGACTTCAGCCAGATAAGTTTAAAAGAGTTTGGGAAAAGTGGAGGAGCTACAAATCACAAAGAGGACCAGAGTTTGTATAATCAAGGGCACCATCTGTATTACTGTTGCAATTCCCCTGAAATATTTAGTTTCATTGAAATTTTATTTTACTTTATTTATTTATTTATTTATAGTTAAAGTTTGATATGTTATTTAAAAATGTACTATAAATTGTTGTGTATGATAGTATAATTTAAAGAAATGGAACAATAAAAAAAATAATATCTTCCTCTCCATGTGGAGTTTTTATCGGCATGCAGCCAGATTCTGTTCAAATAGTCAGTAGAACGCTACAGGCTGATTATAAATGTTAACTAGATAGGTTTCTAGTACCGGATGCTAACCTACAGCATCTGTATACTCATCTAGATGTCTCTTTATAGGACTGGAAGGTGTTTTCAGTACATTGCCCATACAATGCTTATAAATGGGGATGCATGTTTTTGGAGACAGCCATACTAATTTAGGACAGTGGTGCCAATGCATCGGAGGCTTCTGCTTTTTCTCTCTAATTCTGTTTTCTTTTTTTAATCAGAATGGAGAATGAATGGCTTCTCGTACAGCTCTCAGATATCCCAGTTTGAGGAGTTTCTTCTCAGAGCCAACAAATACAGCTGCCTAAAGATGGCAGGTGATGGAGGCGTTACCGACAAGAAGCTCATCCTGGTAGAGGTATGAAATATACCTTCAGAGGTTTCTGTGTTTAGCTCAGTGTTTCATTCTTATTTGTTTTACTACTTCTATACAGCTGTGGAAGATTTTCATGATGCATATTTCTCAACTGTTGTTCCCCTTTTCCCTGTAGTTTGGGCTGGAAAGTAGTATTAGAAATCCTGTGTCACTCCATAAAAGATATATATGCTGTCTGTTCCTACAGTGGACTGCTTACTAAACGTAACACATTTAAAAAGGTCCAATAGTAATCACTGTCCATGGTGCATGTGTGAAAACGGGTATAGATTTTCTATGACAAGCAAAATACAAACATGTGAAAACTTACAGTTTTGCAAAATTCTTCAGTTCTACTCCAGATAATATTAGTAGTGCTACATATTTTCACTAGCAATTATCTGTATAACCCTGCTTCCCTTTCTTAATGCTGGACTTTTATTTCTGCTTCAGTCAATATTGCCAAACTGTGGCATACAGACCATAGAGTGGACATAGAGTGGCATACAGACCATAGAGTGGACATAGAGTGGCATACAGACCCAAGAGTGGTCTATAGAGTGGCATACAGACCATAGAGTAGTCTATAGAGTGGACATAGAGTGGCATACAGACCATAGAGTGGTAATTTATCATCACTTATTTCTCTTCAGGATCTGCCAAATCAGTTCTACAGGCAGCCTGGCAGTTTGCATGATATCCTGAGGTAAGAACTGATTGTGTGTCCTTATACATTTGTACATTTAGACATTATTCATACAAGTATTTGCCCCTTCCTGATTTCTTGTTTTGTTTTGTCATTGTTTTTTGGGGGGGTTGTTTGTTTGTTTTGGGTTTTTTTACATATTTCTCACATTTGTTTGAGATCGTCACACAAATTTTAATATTGGGCAAAGATAATGATCATTTGATAAACTCAGGGGGTAAAAGCTATCCAAACCTACTTGCTCTTGTGTGAAAAAGCAATTGCCTCCCTTCACTTGTTAAATCATTGATCAACTGATTCTGATTAACCACATTTTTTGAAAAGCTGAGTTCAGTTTCACTAGCCCAGAAATCAGTTAAATAGTACACAAAGTCAAGTGAGCACAAACAGCTGAGAAACAAAGTCACTGAAATTTATCAGTCTGGAAAAACGTTACAAAGCTATTTGTAAAGAGTGCAAAAGAACCTAGAACAACACTCAAAGAACTGCAGGTCTCACTTGCCTCAGTTAAGGTCAGTGTCCATGATTCAAAACTGAGAACGAGACTGGGCAAAAATGGCATCAATGGGAGAGTTCCAAAAACCACTGCTGAGCCAAACTGAAATAAAACCTCCAATTCAGCTGAAATCAAACTATACTGCAAAGAAGACAGGGCCAGAATTCCTCTACAAAGTCTCACTGCCAGTCATCACAAACACTTGATGGCAGCTTTTGTTGCCTAACGGGGGCACAACCAGTTATTAGGTTTAAAACCTAAGAAATCAGGAAGATTTTCTCTGTATGCTTTGGTGTACAGAGGAGTTCATCATCGATTCAGTGACTGGAAGGTGCCTCAGGCTCTGTGGCTGTAGGACAAGCCCAAACTGTCACTCCTCCACCACCGTGCTTGACACTGTGGTGTTTGTGCTGATATGCTGTGTTTGGTTTTCTCCAAACGTGGTGCTGCATATGATGGCCAGGCATCTCCACGGGGTGATGATTTGGGCTCGCAGCAGAATCTGGGCGCTTTGCGGTCACTGAGCCATGAAGTCCTCTATCTACCAAAGCATTCTGGAGTCAAGTGTGAGTCCACAAATTATAGTTGTGGTCAGACACTCGTCATGGGCATTAATATTATGGTAAATTTGGCCTTTAATGATTTATTTGCATCGTTGTTTTTCCAGGGTGGAAAGTTGAAGATTATTTTTTAGTTACAGTCAGACTTCTTTCTTGGGTGGCACCTTCTCACTTCATCTTCATCTTTCAGCTGCTCCCTTTAGGGAGTCGCCACAGCGTTTAATCCATCTCCATCTCACCCTGTCCCTAGCATCCTCCTCTGTCACACCACGCCTCTTTATTTTAAATCTTCTTTGTGATCGTCCTCTTTTCTGCCTGTCAGTCCCATATTCAGCATAATTGTGCCATATATTCACTATCACTCCTCTGCAGGGATCCAAATCATCTCAGCCTTGCCACTCTAACTTTGTCTCTGGACTGCTCTACCTGTAACAGCTGGATGGGCCTCCTTTGCCCTGCCTGCATTTGTTTTTTCCTTGAGCTTACCTACACATCCTGCCAGTTGCCAACCAGTGAGATTCCACGGATTTGGCACTTCAGTCAGGGTTTCCACCCTTGACTCCTTTTCTTATGGGCAGTAAGGAACCAAGGAGAATTGTCTATCGCAGTGTATCTCGGCCTGACACGGCATATTTATCCTCCGCGCTCAGTATGTCCACAGGTAAATTGACCTCGCACTGGGAGATAGCTGGAAGAAACTGTCAGATTGGGAATTCAATAAAGAGACGGCCCAGGAGTCGACAACCCCAGGTCACCCTGGTGCAGTAAGTCAGACCAGCTGGTTAAACCTGGTAGATAGGGGTGGAAGTGCCAGGCATGCTTTCTTGTTTTGATCCTGCTTTGCCAGGAAAACCTGGAGTGGGTTTAATTTTATTTATTTATTTTTTTGGGTTCCTGTGCTTTAAACTGACTGGAGTGAACCGTGGATTGATAAAACTTGAAATGGATTTTTTTAGTTTTTGCTTATAAATGAACTGAAATATTTGGGACAAGCTTGAACTGAATTACTCGAGTCAAATGATTGTTTTGATATAAGGTAAGATGTCTTTGTCATATCACAAAACAATGAAATTTTGTTGGAGCAATCCTCCAGGTGCCGACATAATAAATACAAAATGAAATGAGAAAAAAAATATGTTTTCTTTATTTTATGGGTGTTTGAATATATGCATTTTTGTGTGTTATTGACAAAGTGAAGAGGGTTGTATTTGGTGTTGACATTTTAAATTCTTTGTTACTTGCATCCTTTGTTAGGTTTGTAATCACGCTGTCAAACTGTAAATCTTGCATGTCAAGAGAGAGACCTGACTGGCGCCCAAAGAAACATACCAAACCAGAACTTACTTTAAACATAAGCAAACCGTTACAAACCTAACCTGTCTCTCTGATAGGCTCTTTCCTAATCCTGCCATTCTGGTCACTGCCAATGAAAATTTTAACATCTTCAAATCTGCCTCCTGTCTTTTTGTTAGTGCCATCGTCTCCAGAACATTTATATGAGCAGGTCTCACTGCCATCTTGTAAATCTTCTCTTTCACTTTTGTGGCAGAAGGATAGCAGCAAATCACCCTTGACACTTGTCTCCACCTGCTCCACCCTGTCTGCACTCTCTGCTTCACCTCTCTTGTGCACTGCCTGCTGCTTTGGATGGTGGACTGCAGGTATTTAAACTCACCTACTTTCCCTTTCTTCACTTCCTTGCATGTTTGCCTTTCCACCTATCTCCCTCTCGTTTACACACATCTATTCCAGCTTGCTTCCACTGACTTTCATTCCTCTTCAATACATACCTCCACCTGCTCCTTACTCTCTCTACAGATCACAATGATCATAGTCCAGGGAGACTCCTGCCTGACTTCATCTGGTATTCTGTCTATCACCATTACAAACAAGAAGGGGCTCAGAGTCGATCCCTGATGTAATCCCACCCCCACGTTAAACCCCTGCCTCGCTGTCCTCATAAAAACATCCTGCTCCACCTTCACATACTTCTCTGCCACTCCTCACTCCTCGTGTAGTACCACAGTTTCTCTTGGCGGCCTATCATGTTCTTTCTCTGGATTCACAAAGAGACAGTGAAACTTCTTCTATACTTCTCCATCATCTTCATTTCAGTTAGTGGCAGGCTTGAGTCTTGGTGGTTTCTGGGTTGTTCCTTACCACTGTCCTCTCATCTGAGGGTTTAGGTCTTCTTCCAGACGCTGGCAAAGTGGCATCACATCTAAATAATTTTTACTTGCATACAGCAGTTTGACCTGATGACCTATGAATCTCCAGTTGTTAAGAAATGGCTCCAGGAGACCTTCCCAACTTGTGTATATCAACAGTTCTTCTTAGATCTTCACCAAGTTCCTTCGACTTTCCCATTGTTTTGAGTATTGGTCAGTCCAACCCTTTTTTATGCTGGCAAAGAGAAACTACCACTGAGAAATTAATAAGCTTTGGCTAACAGCATTGTAGAAATTTCAGCATCACTTATTAAAAGATTTAAGGGAATCTGTGTATATATTTGAGCCTATATAATTTTGACTCTGAAAAATCCAAAATAAGGTCAAATTTGTGCACCCAATTCTTGTTTTTTAAAGTAAATAAAGTGTGCTGTAATTCATTCCACCCTGGAAAAAGAACAGTGCAAAGAAATCATTAAAGGCCCCAAATTACTATAATATTCATACCCATGATGAGTGTATGTAATCATCTCACCACAAGTGTAGGTCACACAACAGGAAAATGATCGCAAACACGCCATCATAGTTATAGTAGAATGAACAAAGAATCAACAAAGTTCAGACCTCCACACAACTGAAATGCTGTGGCAATACTTCAAGAGAGCTGTGCACAAATAAATGCTCGCAACCTCAGTGAACTGAAGCAACATTGTGAAGAAGAACGGACCACAATTTTTCCACAACAATATTAGAGAGAGAGAAGTTCACACCAGAACAATTACTTCAAGTTGCTGCTGCTAAAGGGGGTTCTGTAAGCTATTGAATCATGGGGTGTACTTAGTTTTTTTACACACAACTTTTGCGTTTTGGATTAGTTTTTGTTAAATAAAGGATGACACAGTGTGAGAGGACAGGTGTTGTTGTTCATCTGATGTTTTGTCTACTTGATTTTAAGACCTGGTAAGGACTGGATCATTTTTATTATGTCCTAATGTGTAAAACCTTAGAATTGACAGAGGTTGTGCTTTCCTGGTTGTAGTTGTTTACATGACTGTACATTTGTGTTTATATTTTATAGTGAACCGGGGTATGCTACTATCATACAGTGTTCAAGCTAATGTAGAATTAGATGGCACCAGTACCAGTACTAGTGTCACTTACAGCTTTCTGTAACCTTCCTTTGTGCTGTTAAGCAAAGCTCGTATTTCATTCTTAGCAGCAGGAACTGCCTCATTAAAGCCTTTCAACTTAGTACTGTGAAGTATATAATATTTTCTGTCAACAAAGAGGTGCTAGATAATCTCTGTTCTATGACATTCTGCCTTTCTGTGTGTCTTTCAGGCACTTTGTGAGGACCAGTCGATATCCCTTGGTGTTCATAGTGTCAGACAGTCTGAGTGGAGACGGCAGCTCACGCTTTCTTTTCCCCAAAGATATCCAGGAGGAGCTGGGCATTAGCAGCATCAGGTTCATGCAATTCACACTGCTGACTGTGAAAATGATATTAGGTTTTTATGAAAACCCAGAAACAGCTGTTAGAGTTCAGTCACAGCTGCCGACTAAGAATGAAGGATAATTAGTGTGTTAGAGGACTCCCCATTCATACGAACAAATCAGAGTCTATTAGATAAATATGATTCAAACCACTGCAGCGCAGTATCTTTAATCTCTGTAATAAAATGTTCTGGTCAACAGTTTCAAAGCTGCACTGAGGTCCAACAGGACAAGCACAGAGATGAGTCCACTGTCAGAGGCTCTAAGAAGATCATTTGTAATCTTCACTAATGTTTCTGTGCTGTGATGAATTCTGAAACCTGACTGAAACTCTTCAAATAAGTCGTTCCTCTGCACATGATCAGTTAGCTGTTTTACAACTACTTTTTTAAGGATTTTGGAGAGAAAAGGAAGGTTGCAGATTGCGCTATAATTAGCTAAGACAGCTGGGTCAGTGATGGCTTTTTAAGTAATGGTTTAATTACTGCCACCTTAAAAGCCAATTAATAAACTGACCACATTTAAGATGGAAGCATGGGGTCTAATAGGCACGTTGATGGTTTGGAGGAAGAAACCATTGAAGTTAACTCAGAAAGATCAATCAGAGGCTAAATAAATATCAGACTTGATGTGAAAGATATACATGCTAGACATTTTAGTTTCTTTGAAATGAAAATGACAGAAATACTTCAGTTTCAGCTCATCTGCTTAAAAAGAAACCATGATTGGAGCATAGTGGTGAGTAAAAATGGGCTGTGTTAGTATACTGATGAAATTAGTGTTGAACAAAAGTGTCGCTGAATTGCACAAGGTTATCTTATGATTGCGTAACATGAACATTTTGTACTGCATTCTCTCAACATTATTCTGTATGTGTTCTTGTTCCAGCTTTAATCCGGTGGCTCCAACTGCAATGATGAAGGTCCTGACCTGCATTTCAACCCTGGAGGCGGGAAAGGTGAGAGAAATCATTCACATCGTAATTTAAGTTTTTATTTGTTTTCTGCATTGTGTTTGTCTGTAATTCTAAGCAGAGTCGTGGAAGGATGTGCATCCCAGACCAGGCAGTGTTGGAAACACTATGTTCAGGAAGCTCAGGAGATATCCGCAGTGCCATCAATAGCCTCCAGTTTTCCTGCCTTCCAGGTCTGTTCGTATACAACACTGGAGGGATAGTCATGAGTGTACAAATGCATGTTCACGTTGCTACAGATTACAGATTTTCACTTTAATGACCCACTTTATTCTCATTGAAACTTTCAGACACATCACTGGAAAAGGGTCTGTGGAGGACAAAAACAGAGAGACCTGGGCTGCCACGGTGCAGAGCTGGTTTCAGAACAAACCAGAGGAAGAAAAAGTCTAAACAGGAAGAGGAGCAGGCTATTGGGGGGAAAGATGCTTCTCTTTTCCTGTTCAGAGCACTGGGAAAGATCCTGCACTGCAAACGTTAGTGACTCCCGGTTTCAGCTTCCTGCTAGTTCTGCTCCTGTGATTTTTGCATTGAAAAAACAGGTCTTTATCCAAGTCACATATAAGAAATGAATCCACGTCACAGCTAACAAAACAAACTGATTAGCAGAATCTGACTCAGAGATGCAGTTTTACTTTTCATGTCTTTAGCGCACTGAATCACCCACTGTGGCAAAAGGTGAACCTGTACTAACAACTAACAACTTTAATTAATTAATTAAAGGTAGACAAAGGCTGGTGATTGGTTAGTCTGAACCAACAACTAATAGGAACCCTAAAAACTTTTTTCTTACATGTTTAGCATAAGAGAAACGGAATACACAGAACACGGTTAAGAGGACAAGAGACCCTACACAGAAACACCAAAACCTCATCATAGCTGTGAAACACAGTAGAAGCAGCATCATGATTTGGGCTGTTTTGCTACCTTAGGATGCCAAAGGGAAAATCAGTTAACGACATTTTATAGGAGGAGGTCAGGGCAGCAGTCCATTAGCTAAGGCCTCTGTCTTTGCTTATTTGCATGAATCCAAATCAGTTTTCCTATCTGCTTCGAGTCGATCCAGAAACATTTTGTTTATGAGGGTCGTGAGTTTCTGTGTGGAGTTAATATTAGTTTGCTTTCAGTCTTTAGTGGGACGAATCATCTGAACACTTTGGTGACTTGCTGGTGTGTTATTGATGGATTAAATAAAATATGGCTGGCTTGTCACTGACAGGAGAGAATCATGAACGTGCTGAAGGATCAGAAGGTGGTCTTGGGCCCGGTCTACCATCCCACCTGATGCATCATCACAGAGAAGAATTACTAGTTAACCCTGAGGTGCGGACAAGCTTTTTTTTTTTTACTTAAAGGGGCATCAGAGAGTATGCTGAACACTTGTCTTTCCTTCTGGTCAGCTGGTTGTTGAACGTTCACACATGTCTGGAGAGTTCTTCAGCCTGTACCTGCACCAGAACTACCTGGACTTTTTCTCTGCGCTGGAAGATGTGGAAAGAGCCAGCGAGTATCTGTCTGATGCTGACCTTCTCACTGCTGATTGGATGGTCAGTCTTTGTCAACATGACATGAATTAATACCATTGCTAAACCAAGTGGGTGATGTCACGATGCCAACATCCATTTTTTATATACATTCTATTACTGCAAATCACCTAAAGGGTACTCAAAAGTCCTCAATACAGGAGGAGTGAATGGAGAAAATGTGCAGTAAAAGTACGTTTCACACCTGCTTCTAAATCAATTCTAGTATCTTTCACTAAAAATACTAGTATTCTGGATGTGAGTATTCTGATAGATGCTCTGGACAGCAGCTCACTGCAGCATGAAATACAAAAAGCACATATCATAAAGTTGCTTGTGGTGCTGTTACATCCCTGATACTGTATACTGTCCACAGAGAGAACTGCATCTAAGTTTAAGAGTGGCAATTCTCCTATTTCAGTTAGGAGTTACAGTGTAGTTATAGTGTGGTAGTGTGGGACTTTAATGTATTTGTGTAGTACTGACATAATCTATCTCATTATAATAATCTGTGTTGCTTTCAGAATCGCAGCATTATGGGGGATTACGGGTCTTCAGTGGCTACAAGAGGTCTCCTTCATTCCAACTCTCAGCAAGTGTCGGCCGGCTTCAGGTCACTGCACAAACCCAGCTGGCTGCTGGTCAGCAAGAAGGTAGAAAGCTGTGATTAGCAGGCAGCGCTTGAAGGTTTAGGAGTCTTAAACATGATTTGTGTGAGAAAAAGTCTCAACATTCGTCTGCTGTTCAGAGGCTGCAGCTTTAGTGTCGTTTGGATGTTTTCTGCACGACTAAACGCGACTCTTTCTGAACTCATTCACCAGAAAACATACAGTCTGAGATCCTTTTGTATTAATTCCATTGCATTGGCAAGTGTTAAACCTGCCTTCATCTTTTTATTATACTTTTTGTTCAGTTCCAGTTTAAGCATTTGTGAGGATAAATGTGTGTGCCTGGAATGCTTACAGTGGGGGCATCAGCCATCACAGTGGGAGAAATTGAAAGGTTCGTCTGAAAGTTTCCCCTTTCGACTGCTGCAATAAATATGCTCAACAACTCATGAGATTTTGCACACGTCAGGTCTGGTGAAAATGTATGGATTTTTGGGCTTATAGAGAGTATACAATGGCTCCACAGCACCCCCTATGAAAGTGATTCCAGCACTTAGTTTAATCAATGTGAATGAAATTTGGTACACACGTACCATCTAGAGACGTATAAAGTCCATAGTTAATACCTGTAACCCAAAGCCAACAGGAAGTGTGCTATTTTGATTATACTATGCCATTTTGATGATTTCCAGCCCTCGTACTTTTTTGAACTTCTTCTAGGGTTTTAAAAGAATCAAGTTCATATTTGCTCACCTGGTGAATCTAAATTTTTGTTGAAGGGCGTGGTGAATTTTGATCATTCGCTTTGAAAATTCAATTGGCTGTCGTTCACACATACATTATCCTTACATTTGTGAGTTTTCTTTTTGTTTCTTTTTTTAGTTTGTTTTTGTTTTGTTAAATGAAAACATTTTGTGTGATTTGTCTTTTAACGGTGCACCCTGGTAGCGCGTCGAGTTTTCATGAAACAGGAAGTGGTGGTTGAGGAGCTTGGAAAACTCAGTCATGAAATTTGGCACCCACCTCTGTCCTTACCTCTGACTTGGTCTATTTGGGAAGGAGTCTAGTAAGTGGTGCAGAGGGTGGGCGGGGTTATCTTAGAAACGGTAGCCAATCATCTGTTTCAAGTCCCATATTTATTCAGCACATCAAGATCCATGAGAAATAAGCACACCTTGAAATGCATATTTAATGTATTGAGCCGAGAAAAGAATGTGATGAGCCTATTGTTGTTTGTGGCAGCACCGGGAGAACTGTGTGGCTGCCCAGTCCTTTTTCAGGAGCTTCTGCCTGACACCGCTCAGCCTGCAGACTGAACTGCTTCCATACTTGGCCAAACTCACCAACCCTATGAGGAACCAAGGTAAGGCATATATGCACACTAGGGGTGTCAGAATGATGTAATCAGTGTTTGTCATTGCAGATAAGATTTGGCTTTTCATGGCCATGCTCAGCTCTGCTGCTCAACCCACAAATGCATTTTCCTTATAAATTTGGCACCATTTAATGAGAATAAACAGGCTTTCCAATGATATAAGATTTATTGCCAGATGTATTGTTACAACAAAGACATAATGAACCAAACATAAACCTTATTATTTTTTGTGTTAGTTTTAAAAGGTCTTGTTAGCAGCCTCATTCATGTCATGCTCCTGGCTTTACTTGGTTTGGCAATAGCTGATAACAGCTCCTCACACAGGCATCACTCACTGGCAGTCCAAGCAAAGTGTCTGTACTTGCTGTTCAAATTAAAATGCTCAGTTAATTGTAGTTGTTGTACTGAGTTTAAATTACACTTCACATTCCTTCATTTTTTTTTTCTTTGTGGCACACACTTGTATTGCTCACAGTTGAACAATGTCATTTTAATAACATTAATGGTTGTTAATGAGCCACCATTGAATACTTTATGCATCATACTGAGCAGAGCTTTGTGTACTCATTCTGTGCTGCATGATGTTTCTCCAGCCCAGATAACGTTCATCCAGGATGTGGGTCAGATGTCACTCAGGAGGTTCTCCACCAGGTACAGCAGACCGTTTCTGTGATGTAATTTGATTCAAGATTGTGTGAAGCCACCCCAGAGTCTGCAGACAGACCCAGTCAGCCTTAACAGCAGCAGCAGCTTCACTGAGAGACTCATAGCAGCTGTATTGGCATCACTCAGTATTTGCCTTAACAACTTTCTTTTACATTCATTAGCTAAAATAGCACTAGCTGTTAGCTTAGGGGTAACTTTCTGGTGTCCGATAATTGTCATCTTTCTATCAGTTACGGACTCCGGGTTGACTGTTTTATGGCGGTGCTGTCGGTGTGTTTGGGTGCCTGGGTTTTTCTGTGTTTTTTAAAGGATGTGTTTCATTTCTTTATTTTAAAGTCTGGTTGGACTCATTGTCATTCTCCCACTATGGCGTTGGTTGTTACTATAGATGCTTGTGGTTTAACATGTCACAGTGTTTTTCTGTGTCAGTGACCTTACCTATTTAACCTGACCTTTGAACTCTGACCTTTTGGTTTGGTGTTGTGTGTGTGTGTCCAGATTAAAACCGGAGGCTCTGACAGACAAAGAACCGGGCGAGCTGGAAATGGACAGCGAGGAGGTAAAAGAAGAAGGTCAGGGTGGTGCTGAAGAGGGTCTGCCAGCCAGCCAGCCCCAGCCTACCTTAAACCAAGTCCTCCTGGAGGACGAGGACCTGATCATAGAGGAATATACCAGTGACTGAGGCTTCCTCTACACTGTGCCCCATGTAACACTGTGACTGTTTCATGCTTTCAAGTTTTTGTTGCTAATGGGAGGTTTTGTGTTCCAGAGGAAGATCGGAGCTTTGTGGAGAAGTTCTGAGATTGACTTGGTAAAGTTTGTGTACTTTTGATTAAAGGCATTTTTTTTTTTTAGCAATCTGACTTTAATCTTCGTGACTTTTTTCACAAACATAAGACTGATCCCAGAACCCGAATAACTCAAACAAGGCCCGACTCTTCCTCTCAGTGTGTTGATGACAGCGATGGCTGGGATGTCATCTGTACAAAATTTTCAAACAAGTTTATTATCTCATAGAAGTGTTTGGTTCTGTCAGTTAAACTATTGTCACTATTTATTGTTTTTGCTGAGTGATTGTTCAGTCTGGACTAAGCTGTTATGGAGATATGTCCAGGATCACACACAATGCTTAATAACTGTACTGTTCTCCACTATATCCTGTGCTTAGCAAGGGATATGTTGAAAATTTAAAATTAAAAAAGCCTATGAATAAAAATAATGTGTGATGAACTTGGTCTTATTGTTGCACTCTGGCTTCACACTCTCCTCCTTCCACTCTGTTGATGGTGACTCATTGACTGCCTGCAGCTGGGACAATAAACTAAACAACTTTCACCATAAAGTGAAGAAATTATGCTGACTAACACTTTTTAATGAGGGGAACAGCTCCAGTGAGTTATGTAACGGTGCTGGAAACAATTATGGATTTAAAGATTTCTAGTACGGCACGTTTAGAAAGGCCCGGGGGGCCAGTATTGGTTCGGTAAGACTCTACTAATGGTTATCAGGATCATCCTAGATATATCATTAAATTGTGGAGTCACAAGCATCTTAACCGTATCAATTTTTCCCATAATGTGATTTAGTGTGCTCCACTTCTCCAAATTTATCTTTCATTTTTGTAACAATGGGTCAATATTAGAGAAAGGATTTTTAATAAGCAGGATGTTGTCTGTGTATAAAAACAGCTTGTGCTCTTCTGTTCATTGCATAACTCCACTAATATCACTCTTTATTCTGATTGCTGCAGCTAACGGCTCCAAAAGTAAAGAGAACAGGCTAAGTGTGTCTCCCTGCCTTGTTCCTCGTTTCAAATTGAAAAAGGTGATATCATTCCATTGGTTGGGATCTGAATAAATTATGCTAACCCATGTGCAAACCATCACCAAGTCTAAATGTCTTTAAAGTATACTGAAGGAAATCCCACTGTTGAATGCCTTATGGGCATCCAGTGAAAGAGCAGTTATTGGTTTGTTCTTATCCCTATTTAACCCTGAGAGGTGCAACAGTCTCCTTAAAGTATCTGATGATGTTCTTCCCTTCACAAAGCCCACCTGGTCTGGGTGTATTAGGCATGGCAATACTTTCTCCACCCAAGGGGCCATGAAACATGCTTGATAATGAGGGTGCGAAGCTGGATAGGGAGACTGAGAAAGACCTAGGAGGCCCAGGTCGTCCACAGGCCCCAGGAGCACTGAAGAACACCCATAGCCAATGCGCAAGAGCCCCAGAGCTGTTACGTCACCAACACCGGCCTCAAGAGTTTCCTTCGCCATCATGGCCCTCTGACCAAGCCCCTAGACTTGCTCTATCTCTGCTGCTGGCTTCAGCCTGGGTGGGCCTCACCACTGCTACCTCACCCCTGTCTCGCCCCATGGCCGGCCAGACCCCCAGAACGATCGTTCCGTTTTGGACTCCTGTGCTCCCTCTTTTTGTCCTTTCGTTTTGCTCCAGTCATCATTTGTAATACTAAAAATACTCCTGAGAAAAATGTCTTCTGTTTAGATCTGCACTGTAGCGTGGCTGTTATTGCTAACACATATCAGTGTTTGCACCTCTGTCATCCATCCAGCATCCTGCCGTGCCTGGATGTTCTCTGCACACGTTGGAAACAACTCCTGCAAATAGACGATGCATATTAGGAAAAAAGGAGATGTGACAGCAATGACATATCCTGACATAAAACAAGAAATAAAGAAACAAGCATGATAAGCAGACAAAAATTAAACTGTCATTGTGCTGTAGCAAAACATTTGCCTTCAGGCACAGTGAGGAGACTCCTCCGATCAGAAGGGCTGCTATGAATAATATTTTCCTCCTAAAAATCTCCAACAGCCACATGGAGAGTAAAACTTCATAAACATCAAAAGGACCTGAGTTGAGAAGATATTGAAGCCAAAGTTCTCCATATCTGAGTACATGCTGGAGATGGAAAGGTTCAGTGAAAACCTTCAAAACAGGAGAAACACGCAACCATCATTTACACGAGGGCCACAGTTTTTATAAAGATCTGTGCCAAAGTAAAATGATTGCAAATGTACTTTAGTTACATTTTAATGAACCCATCCAGAGCTGTTGAACATGACAGTATTACAATAAATGTGATCTGAAGATGATTTTTATTACTTCTTTGTTCACAGCGTCATTCACGCCAATCTGTGGCAGAAGCAATGCTCAATGTCATTTCATTTTTAAATCATTAATATTAATGGGTCCTTCAAGTAATTTATTACATGTGCTTTGGTATTGCCTTGAATCCAAACTAGAAAATTATTGAGCAAAATAAAATGTTGTTTAAAATTGTGTTTTGAACTGTTTGTGTGTAAATGGGCATGAAAACATGTTGGTTTATGTGGATAGTGTCTGCATTTTTTTATGCATGTGTTTAACCAAGAGGCATTCAAAGCCCCTGTAAGAGCCACTTTCTTTATTTGTCTGTATTTTATGAGTTGGGACCTGATTTGGACAAAGCTCATTTAGGAGTGCTATCTGCTGGACATTTGATGTACAGCATTGGTGCGCTGCATCAATCCAGTCATGGTTAGTCTCGTTTACCAGCCAGATCAGCCCCAGAGCTTAGTTAATCTTACTCAGACAGCTCACAATAATATGAATTACAGGAATCAAGTTTGTTTTTCTATCACAAAAATCACTGTTAAAAATGCTTTACAAAAACACACAATACACATAATAAAATGCAAACTGGAAAAATGTTAAAGTAATGAAACACAC
>VUQK01024636.1:0-40684 GCA_015106715.1 Bujurquina vittata
TTTATTAAAAAAATTTAAATGTTTTTCTCTCCTGTCCCCCCCCCCCCTTTTTTTTTCTTTTCTAGACGCACTGCGCAACGTTGGCACCAATGACAACATCATGATGGAGTCGTGTATTTTGAGGTTGCAGCTGCGCAGCACACCTGCTCACAACCTGTTCAGTGCGGAGAGTAAGCGTCAGCACGTTTAAGATTTATACAGGGTTTGATCTTCAAAAAGTAAATTTTTATTTCCTGTTTTCTTCACTTTTAGATGTTCCACCTCTGGACTTGACCAAATGCGGTCCGTCCCTGCTGCCTGCCAGCCTCACCTCCTTCGTCCGCTCGGCCTCCTTTTCTCCACCCAGTGTGGAGGAGTGTTACAGGCGCTTTGCTAAGCAAAAAGGATACACCACTTGGGACATTGAAGCGTGCACCCAGATCAGGAGGAGCTTAGATGAAGCTGGTGAAAAAGGTTTGGATATTCATGACATCCACATGGCTCATCCACACCTGCTGGAGCCGCAGTCTGGACGCACCAGGAGCCTGCAGCAGTACATGGAGGTAAACACATGCGCAGCTATCAATCTCTTCTTCTTTCTGTGGACATGTCTGAACATCTAAAAGCAGCAGAAGCTGAAGAGTAACAAAAACAGATTTGGTGAATAAATTATGCCATGCATGAAGTGTGAAACGCCTAAAGCAGACATGCTTGTGTTTTCTGCAGTTTTGACAGCACTGTCATGCCACAGGAAATTGTCCCAGTTTTTATGACCTCTGAAGGAAGTCCGTCTTTGATCATTTCCAGTTCCTGCAGTACAGAAAGACAAATAAACCTCTTTGGACTTTTGTTGTTTGTAAAAAGCTCATTCTGTGACGAAAGCAAATGTTATTGCACCATCTAAGCAGTGTAAACTTCGTCTGTGTAAGAAGCAGTGAAGACTAAAAATGAAACAAAATATGGAGAAACAGACCAATCATGAAATAGAGGGATTATTAAGACGCACCCAGCTGAGCAATGTAGAGAGAAAATGAAGGATCTTAGGGCCAGAACAGCCATAGTGGATGGCAGTTTGTAGCAACATTTAACTTCTTGACGTGAAGACAAAATGAGTATGCCATCAGAGGGACTTAAATGTGCACTTGATATTATACTAAATCCTAATGCCACATATTTGTTTTTGCTCTAGGAGTTGCAAGAAGAAGGCCAGGTGGTAAAGGCTGGGAGCTTAAATGTCCGTTGGGTGCTCATGAAACACGCTGAACCGTGGCTTCTTACTGTAAACTCTAAGCTGGGGTCTCAGTCATGCGTCGTGTCTGACACGCTTTTGGAGAAAAGGCACAGCCTCCCCTTCGTACGCAAGAGATGCAGCCGAGAAATCCAAGATGAGGAAGAGGAACCCCCAGCAAAGAAATTGGCTGTGGCAGACCGAGAGAATGCCGCTGACAACAAGGATACGGACGAAGTGTCGAGTAACAAAACATTGAATGAGGAAGAGCAGCAGGAACAGCAGAGTGAGAGTGCAGATGAGACAAGTGGAGACCAGCTGTTTAACTTGGAAGAGGAGGGAGGAAAGCTGATACAGCCTGAGGAAGAAAAGCAGGCTGGAGGAGGAGAGGAGACGGCGGACTCAGAGAAAAGACAAGATGACAGGTATGAGCTGAGGTTGAGAAGAGGAAGGAAAGATGATGAAAACAATGAGGAGGCGTGCTCTTCATCTGCAGGATCCGATGCTGATGCGTGAGTAGCAAATTTGATTCTGTTGATCATACTGAGGTTTCCTTGTTCCACCGAGAGGCCACTCAATTTGTCTTTCTTCTCTTGCTTCCAGTGAAAGCAGTTTCATCAGCCGGCCGTGGCGCTTGGTTGATGGTAAGGTGAACCGGCAGGTGTGTAAGGGCATGCTGGAAGCTGTTCTTTTCCACATCATGTCTCGGCCCGGACTGACACACCAGGCGCTGTTGGAACATTACAAGGATGTGCTGCAGCCTGTGGCAGTTCTGGATCTTGTGCAGGTATTTCACTCTTCTAGCTTTTACTTGTTTTGGCTTTTTATCCTTTAAGAATCTTTTAAACATTTCATACACAGAAACATCGGAAAAATTGGATCTGAAGTGAATTAATCCATTTTTTTTTCTAATTAAACCTGCCTCTTATGGCTTTACATTCATTTGGAGTCATTTCTTTGACCACTTGAGTCATAAATGTCCAATATTCATTCTGTCTTCTGACCTCCATCAGTTTTCTTTAGCATCTATTAGCAGGTAAATGCTTCTCTATAGTTAGTTTGTTGCTGGGCTGAGCAAGTGCACTGAAAATGACCCCATCAGTGAAGTTGCCAATCACAGAAGCAAGTACCCACCATTCATATGAATGAATGGGTGTTTTCAGTTAGTGAAAGGTCTGGACTGCAGGCAGGCCAGTTCAGCACTTGGACACTTCTGCTATGAAGCCATGCTGGTATGCAGTTTAACATTGTCTTGCTGAACTGTGCAAAAACATCATCTGGATGGGAGCATATGTTGCTCTAAAACCTCTGTATACCTTTCAGCATTGATGGTGTTTTTCCAGATGTGCAAGCTGCCAATTCAGTAGGCACTAATGCACCCCCATACCATCAGAGATGCAGGCTTTTGAACTGAGCCCTGATAAAGAGATGGATGCTCCCTCTCCCCTTTAGTGCAGAGGTCATGGCGTCCAAAAAAAAATGTTTTCCAAAAAACAAAACAAAAAAAACTATCAAATTTTGATTTGGCCGACCACAGAACAGTTTCCATCCGTCTGTTTTAATTTAACTTTGGCCCAGAGAAGACAACAGTGTTTCTGAATCATGTTTACATACGGCTTCTTTGTGCGATGGAGTTTTTAATGCAGTGCTGCCTGATGGCCCGAAGATCACGGGCATCCATGATTGATTTTGGGCCTCGTCCTTTGCACACAGATTTTTCCAAAGTCTTTGAATCTTTTGATGATATTATGTCCTGCAGATGATGAGATATTCGTCACAATTTTATGTTAAGGAACATTATTTTAAAATTATTCCAAAATTTGTAGATGCAGTTTTTTTTGCAGGTTGGTGAACCGCTGCCCATTTTTACTGCTGAGAAACGCTGCCTCTCTAATATGCTCATTTGTACCCAATCATGTTCTTGATCTGCTGCAAATGAACCCAATTAGTTACAAATGTAATAAACATGTAATTATATATGTATATAATAAACATTTAGCTAGTTTTTAAGAGTTTTTAACTCTCCTCGTCTCTTCCACAGACACTGCTGGAAATGGGCTGCGTGACAAAGAAAACTCTGGTTAAACGTCCCAAACCCTCGCTGTTCACGCGCTCTGTACACCAAACAAGAAGGGAGACAGAAGCGACACTCGAAGAACCTGATGCAGTGTTTTATGAGCCCACCATCAGCTGCTGCCTGCGGCTCAGTCGGGTGTTGCCCAACGAACGAAACTGGAACTGTTGCATACCATGAAAAATGTTTGTCAAACTTATTTTAAAATTCTAAGAACTGAGGATGTTTTCCTTTGTGGAAGTTTTTTATGTTTAGTTTTCTTGTACTTTAAATCTTAAATTAAAACAAAAAAAACCCATTCTGGCATTGTCTTGTTTAAAGATGTTATTAAATACTTTTTCTGGCCATTTCTCTCAAGCAAACAAAATTTCTCTTTACATTCATGTTCACCAAAATGTATAAGCCTTGAAGTCTTAAAGTGCACTGGGTGTATTTCTGTCATAAGACAATTACAAAGCTGATTTATTGTCACTTTATTTTGAAATTTGTGTTGTTTACAGTGTGTCTGCTGGCTGGAAGTCGTCTTTTACTCAGGTTTTCCTGTTGTTGCACCCACTCACCAAAAAAAGGTTCTCTCTGTAGTGAGATCAGGTACCTTCAAAGTGTACAAAGGGATCAGTGTAGTAGTGGGACGAGGTTTTTTTTACCCCTCAGCCTATAAAGGCTGATGGGGCATTGTCATCAGCCCGCTGGGTGGGCAACTTTGTGACTGCGCCAACTTAAACGATGTGATTTTGGATGGTACACCCTGAACAGGTGCCAGCCTGTCGCAGACACAGAGAGACAGACAGCCATTCACACTCACATTCATACCCATGGGGCAATTTAGACCCCAGTAAGCATGTCTTTGGACTGTGGGAGGAAACTGGGGTTCCCGGGAAAACCCACGCAGTCATGGGGAGAACATGCAAACTCCACAGAGAGAGAGGGGCCCGGGCCAAGGTGGGATTGAACCCAGGCCTTCCAGATGGTATTCTGTGAGGCAGCAGTGCTAACCACTGCACCACCATAAATGCAGCTACTAAAAATTCTTTGACTTAGTTCTTAACATAATGATGCCATTCAAAGACAGGGACAGCATTCTCGGTGGTTTATTGTTACTATTTTAGCATTTCTTATTCCTGGTTCTTACTCAGCCTTTGCAAGCGACTCAGGCTCATTAAGATCTACAGAGACCTGGTAATTATGTGTGTTAGAGCTTGTGCTTCCAGGGGATTTTCCCCCACCTAAAGACTGCCGGGAGGCTGAGGGGGAGCAGTGGCCGGTGGCAATATTTTTTTTCTACCTGCAGAATATTAGCTGTGTGAGTGTTTACGGTACATTACAGTGCAGAATTGGCAGCAATATAGAAAAGGGAGAAAACACCAGCGCTCTGATTAAAAATACTGTTGGTAAAAGAGTAAATGTTGCTACAGCATTTTGTATTACTGTGACCATAGAAGACTGGTGCGCTAATCTTCTAATCATCGCATTTCTTTCATTCAGAATATTTTATTTTTAATGCTGCATTATGATCAAGGTCCAAAATGTAAGAAATCTCAATGGCAAAGTTTTAAATTTCATATCTTTGACTTTGTCATCCATCTTAATTAAATTTGGTACTCGGGTATAAACAGTTGCTATTGGTAATTGGTAATTCTGATTGATATTAAAATACTAACAGTAGGGCAAAGCAAACCCTACACAAAAAAATCACACACACACAATTTATATCTCAGCAGATGTTTTTCTTTTTTCCAATTAGTTTTTT
This sequence comes from Bujurquina vittata, assembly GCA_015106715.1. Lineage (NCBI taxonomy): Eukaryota > Metazoa > Chordata > Actinopteri > Cichliformes > Cichlidae > Bujurquina > Bujurquina vittata. The sequence goes on from VUQK01024636.1 coordinate 5,032, forward strand.
TTAGAGGATGCTATTAGGGTAGATAAACTGTGTCCAGGCTACATGTGCCAGCATCTGTTCATGTGGATCTCTGTTTTTAAAATAAAACTATGAAATATTTTATAGTTTTTAAAAGCCAATAAAATAAATGTATAGTCTGTGAACTCGTATGATGTGTATCACAACATAGGGTGGTATCGACACAGAAAATTGGGGGTGGGGGAGGCTTGCACCCTACTGAGTGCCCTTCTAGTCCTCTCTGTAAACACGATGGCTCGAAAAGTTTTAAAGGAATTCTGATAAAATCGAAATCGTCTTTGATCCATCGAGGTCTTCAAGGTCAAAGTGATAATGCTATATGCAGTACTGTAAACCTATTTAAAACTTTTTACTTTATTACTAGGGTAGCACAGTGTCATAGCTAGAATGACATCTAGAAGGTCTCGGCTCGATTGCACCCCAGCCCGGGCCTTTCTCCCCGTGTCTGCGTGGATTTCCTCCCACAGTCCAAAGACGTGCAGTTACTGGGGTTACGTTAATTGGTCACTCTAAATTGCCTATAGGTGTGAATGGTTGTCTGTCTCTCTGCGTTGGCCCTGCGACAGGCTGGTGACCTGTGATATAATTTAGTTGTTAAGATGGTTTTGTAATTATTGGCATACACTGTGCTTTGATTTCCTGGATGGTCATAAAGAAGGCCAGACTTGGCTGGACTCCTGTTTTTTTTAAGGAATCACAGTTTAAGTCTGTTAATTATGTGATATGATGTTGTGTTTTCAACTGCTTGTACACTTGAGACAGGTTTACTCATACATTGAGAATGGGGTTAAAAACTTTGCAAGTGCAGAAATAATGCAGTTTTACTTCAACGTGAAGCATGGGAGGAGTCTCAGGAAATCGTGATAAAGATCACTGAGGGAAGTGAGGAGGAAAGGAATGCATCACAGTCGCATTTGTGTCAGCATGAAAATTCCTCTCCTCTTCCAGCCTGAAGTATTGTTGCCCATACCTATCAGCCGTACACAGATAAATTGATCAGGCCTAACATTATGACCATCTGTCTAAGATTGTGCTGGTCCCCCTTTTTCTGCCAAAACAGCCCTGAGCCATCGAGGCATGGACTCCACTAGACCCCAGAAGGCGTGCTGTGGTATCTGCATCAAGATGTTAGCAACAGATCCTTTAATTATTTAAGTTGTGAGGTGGGGCTTCCATGGATCAGACTTGTTCGTCCAGCACATCCCACAGATGCTCCACTTGGATTGAGATCTGGGGAATTCGGAGGCCAAGTCAAAACCTCAAACTCGTTGTTGTGCTCCTCAAACCATTCCTGAAATAATTTTTGCTTGGTGGTAGGGTGTATTTGCTGCTGAAAGTGTCCTCAGGGAAAACACTTTCCATGAACGGCTGTACATGGTCTGGGTCATGGTTCAATGCTTAGGTAGGTGGTACGTCTCAAAGCAACATCCACATGGATGGAAGGACCCAAGATTTCCCAACAGAACATTGCCCAAAGGATCACACTGCCTCCATTGGATTGCGGAGGCAGTACGATGCTTTTCCACAGTGCATCCTGGTGCCAGGCATTCCCCAGGTAAGCGACGCACCCAGTAAAAGAAAACATGATTTATCAGATCAGGCCACCTTCTTCTATTGTTCCGTGGTCCAGTTCTGGTGCTCGTTGTTGGTGCTCTCAGCAGTGGACAGCATGAGCACCCTGACTGGTCTGCATCTGTGCAGCACCATGCACAACAAACTGCGATGCACTGTGTATTCTGACACCTTTCTGTCAGAACCAGCATGAACCTTTTTGGCCATTTGAGCTGCAGTAGTTTGTCTGTTGGGTTGAACCACACAGGTCAGCCTTCGCTCCCCACGTGCATCAGTGAGGCTTGGCCGCCCTTGTCGCTGGTTCACCACTGTTCCTTCCTTGGACCTCTTTTGATGGATCCTGACCACTGCAGACTGAAACACCCCACAAGAGCTGCTGTTTTCGAGATGCTCTGACCCAGCTGTCTGGCCATCACAATTTTGGCCCTTTTCAAACTCGCTCAAATCCTCACGCTTGCCCATTATTCCTGCTTCTAACACATCAACTTTAAAGACAAAAGGTCTACTTGCTCCCTGATATATCCCACTCACTAACAGGTGCCATGATGACAAGATAGTCAGTTATTCACTTCACCTGTCAGTGGTCAGGTTATGATGATCAGTGTATGTCTGAGTGAACTGTGTCTTTGTGAATGCTGTGAGATCTCCACAGCCTACAATGCAGGCTGTATTCAAAAATTCTGAACAATAATGAATAATGAGGGTACTACCACTTCAAAATAAGTATATAAAAACTCAAATGCACAGATGTTACCATTTTATTTCTAGCAGGTCAGAAAGACTGTTATATTGTTACTTATATTACTTGTATGTTACTTATAAAATTTGTAATGTGGGCAGTTTTTGTCCTCCAAACTTGTGCCAGAGGCCATTGGTGAGGGAAGTATCTTAGCTGTTCCCAGGCCTGCGCTCTTCTGGTAGGAGCTCTCGGAAGTCCTTCCTGGAATATACTGGGGCCACCGCTGGCCCAACTAACACCAGACAGCTTGCTGTACTTTGACACTTTTTAGGAAGGAGCTGAAACATGCAGCATGGACAAGACGACCTGAGACAACTGGAATGGGTGAAAAATACCTGCCAACTTCGAGAGTTACAGAAATCACTTCATCGCTGTGACTGCCTCAAACGGTTGTGCAAAAAATAAAATAAAGTTAAGGATGCCATCATTGCCCATTAATTAGTTTTTCAAATTAAATACGTTTAATAATTCATGAGTTCATGTACTGTGTGTGTGTGTATATATATATATATATACATACATACACACACACACACACACATACATATAAATACTTTCACTTTCACAATTTACCAGCTTTGAAATCATGGCAGGAAAAGGAAAGGAGAAAAAATAGCGGATGTGTGGTGTGGAAACAGGCTACACTGCCAACATTGTTCTCCTACAATACAAAAGCAAAAGAGGGAAATCACAGAGGGCAGTCACTCTCTGACCACCTTGGACTTCATGTTCGATCATTTTCATGACGGCATTTGATTTCTAAAAATCTACGTGGGAATAATGTTTTTCCATTTCATTCTCCTCGTTGTGTCCTCACTTGCTTTTCTGTGCACTCACCAAGTGTCCAGCCGTGGTAAGTGAAGAGTTTTCAAGATATAAAAGGAGGCTGTTTTTACAAGTTGAGTCATACTTTAATCCGCCAGCAATTTATTGGATCTCACTTTTATTTTAGTTGTTGTAAAGTCATAAAGTAATTCCTGTTACTGTGGCTGTTAGCTCAGTGCCCGGTCAGTATGCAATGTGATCACTGAATCTATTAAAAAAGAATTGATTTTTCCTCAGAAACAAACAAGTAAAAAAAAACCAAAAAAAACATGCATCACAACTACATGACGTACAGCTCAGATTGATAAAGGTTATTATGTATGGATATTTTGTATTTCAAGAGCAGAAAAATTAACATTTGTGCTGAATGTGACATTCATTCATACGAGAGAAATATTTATTTTCTTTATGGATTTGTTTCAGCGTTTACTGCCAAATGATCTGACAACATCCAAGCACTTTGAGACTGAGTTATCTATGAATGAAAAATATAAAACTATAAGATATAATATCAGGTGTCGGTGTAATTACAGTTTTATGCTTTGCCTCAAACATTTACTGTTTCTTACAGAGCAAAGCTGTACAGACAAACCTGTATTCACTCCATCCAGGCTGGTGGTGAAGTACGGTGATCCAGCCAATGCTGCATGTGTTGTATGTCAGAAGGACTGCCATGGAAACACTTTTGGTTTGGAAAAAGCCAAGGGAAAAGTCACAGAAAATGGAACCACGCTGTTATGGACGGTTGACAGACTGACTGAATGGGACATATTTATCATGTGCTATTATAACGCTGACGATGGTGAGCAGTGTAGCAGCAATCTGGATATAACTGTTTATCGTAAGTATACTGGTTTTTAAACATGCCACTCGCTACTGATTTTTTTTTCATCATTTATATTCAGAATCCAGCCTCTTTGCATGGATTCATGCTCACAGCTGTTGTTCTTCACATTTTTTGTCTCTTTGCCTGTCTTCGCAGAGCCTCCACAAAGTGTCTCCATCAGCTTTGAAAACCACACTGGGCCGATGTTTGAGCATCAGCAGTACAGGCTGCAGTGTAGCGTACAGAATGTAGCTCCTGTTCAAAACCTCACTGTGACCTTCTACAGAGGCGCTACAGCACTGCGTCATCTACAGTCCAACAGCGAAGAGAAGAAAGCAGCGAACGAGACCTTCACTCTGGACATCACCGCCAGTAGAAATGATGACGGAGCCCGGTACTGGTGTGAAGCCAAGCTGGAGCTGGGACCAGATGGACCACAGCCCCCTCCAGTTGTGACATCAGAAGCTCTCACTGCTACAGTCTACTGTGAGTTTTGCTCATTTTGCTGTATTGAAAGAAGGTCTTTCATTTGACATTTTATTGTGTTTCATGTCACTGGTTTGGTTTCCTCACAGCTCTCATCAGTCTTAATGAACAGGCTCTAAAAATCATCACCAAACCGCTGACTGACACGCTGGTGAACATAGAGGAGCTTTTAGCTGCTAAAAAATCAAATATTTGAGTTTGTGGAGACCCAGAATAGAATTCTAATTAATGTGTGGAACGTGAAAAAAGTGATAATAGTTATTGTGTTTAAATCCTAAATGACAAAATGACAGTTATTGTTGATTTAAATGTGGAAGCAATGCACTGTAAAACTGTTTTATAGTGTTAAAGCCACTCCAGAAGTACCGGTATTCATTAATCTGTCACCATTCACAGTGATATATGGGTAGAATAATTATCTCACTTCTCTGACCGAACACATCTCTGAACTGAGTGACTGACCTCTGAATGTCACACTACGGGTAAACTTCATGTCAGATGTTTAGTGTGGACAGGATTAACCTGCAAAGTGACCAGAGCAGTTAAACATACTGAAGTAGAAAAGCTGGTAAAATATGATGCTCTGAAATCTAACAGAGTATAGTAGCACAAAGTGAAAATGAAGAACTGTGGCCTGTAATGTGGACAGAGTTATGGTGACATGTTATTTGGTACTTTCCACTTTCTATATTACGTTAGTGAGTAATGTGAGCTCATTTCCACATTGTTTCCACTTTGCTGAAATATTGAATTCTATTTTTCACTCTTCCAATCATCACATAGGGAATGATACACAGTTCAAAACAGATTAAAGAAATGATGAGTTTGAGGCTGAAAAAAGGTCCATGTGGGCATCAGTTATTAAGCGATTTCCAATTTTTTTTTTTAAATATTGTCTTCTCTTTCTCCTTCAATCATTGCACAGATGTGAATGAGAAAAGCTCTCCAAATCCAGTTAGGATCACAATCCCAGAAGGAGACACTCTACACCTGAACTGCTCCACTCCGGGAAACCCCAACCCCACCTACACTTGGACGCTGCCATCAGATTCCTCTTCTTCCCACAGTGACAGCGTCCTCACGATCAGTACTGCAAGCTTTGAGGATAAAGGACAGTACACCTGCACTGTGAGCAACGTAGCAGGGAATGTCACCAAGGAGTTTAATGTGGATATAGAAGGTGAGTAGTTTTTTTTATCTACATTCAGTTTCAATTCAAATTGTTTTGGAGTATTTTCTGTTTGACTAATGTAAAATATTCTCTTTTCTGTTTTCTTTACCAACTCTGCAGCCAGTCCCCTCATGTGGATAATAATAGGGACAGCTGGAGCACTTCTGCTTTTCATCGTAGTTATTGTGCTGTGTTTTCGTTGCTACAAACAAAACAGAAAGGGAAGCTACAACCTAAAGGATGTTTTCCGTTTCCCAGCTAAGCACACTGCCTTGCCTCTTGTACAGCGAAACTGCGGCAAAGTGTGAACTGTGGACGTGACATGTGGACAGACAGTCTGGAGCTCTTGCTTTGACATTAGGTGCTGTCTAATTCTTGGAGGGAGCTTGCCAAGTTTGACACCATCCCCGGTTTGATTCAGGCAATGCTTACCTTCCTCTACTGATGACATCTGATGACACAATACAACAAAAATGATGTGAGGAAACAAAGAGTTTAATTGAAGTGACCTGCAACCTAAATATTGAATGGAAAAAGCTCCTTCGTCTTTTATCAAACTTCTGCTTTCAATTTCCTGTGAAGCAATCACAAGCATTTGCAGTCACTTCTTGTAAACATGCTCATTTAAGTCAGCAGCCTCGGATTTCAGTGCTTTTACTTCACTGTCAATGCAGTAAAAGCACATCTGGATAGGAAAGAAAAAATGGAATGAGCCATGGAATGGCCTCCCCAGATCTCCGCCTCCTCTGGTGCTCAGATTATTAATAGATGTCACCAACTGTGTGGATTTAAATGCGTGTGGAATTAAAAGGCTAACTCCTCTGGGAAACTTGACAAACACATCTTAGTCTGTTTGTGGACACGCGCACCCTCATCTCCTACATCCCCAGTGAAGACAGGACGTTTTACAGCTGGCTGCAAATATCAAGTGGCTGAAACAACCAACAACTGTAGTTCTTGATGAGCATTATCCAAACTGAAAGGATTTACTCAGGAATGTGAAATTTATTAGAGGATTTTAATAAATAATTTTACAAAAAAAAAAAAAGTAATAGATGAGTTCTCAAAACAGGATGATAATTCAGAAGCTACACACACGTAACAAATCAAATTACCACACTGACATCTTTGGGTCCTTTGGGTGCTTTGCCTGGCTTTGGTTGGTCATGAGGCCTTGGGTGGAGCCAGACTGAATAACACAAAAACTGAATGTCCCCAGCTATTTCCTTAAACTGCCTTGACCCTAACGTTGTTGTCAAGCCAGCAGCTTACTGGCCTTGTCTGTGTTTCGGCCACCGCTTTGGTTTCAATGCTTGCAAAAGAACAGCCTGTTTCCAGTCAACCCTTGATTTACATTGTTGACCGAGAACATTGAGTTCTCTAAGCAGCATAAGCTCACATGTTTTCGTTTTGTATTAAGATGTTCGTTTCCAATATTTAATGACTATAAAGGTACAAACTTAAGACTCACAGTACACGGAAAACTCGTACCTTCTAAGCAACAGAAGAAATCTCAAGTTGAACATTTATCAGAAACCATGAAAACACATTTTTCTGTAATTTGCCTTGGAAAATATAAAAATAAATGAAATCCACGTACATGTGAAGGGTTGCACATCGAGTAAAACGTGTAGCTTAAAATGCTGTTTAACGGGCTTGTTGGTGCAAATGGTGCAAATGACTTTATATCTTTATTTAGACATGTGCTGTTTATATACTAAAGCCTAAAGACGATTTTCCAGTTCAGGGGGGAAATGTGTGGAAAAACATGCTGGTTATTGTCTGCCTCAGATTTCCCAGACTCTAAAAGAGAAGTGGACAGTGCCAAATTAGAGCCATGCTAACTTCTGCCTTGTGGGAAATGCACAAGTATTTTGTAGTTGACATTTAATACATTTAATTGAAAATTCCCAGCGAAATACTGAGAAATTCTATAGTAAGGTGTATAGGAGAAGTGGCCTGTGTGCCACCACCCACTGGCCTGTGGGCTGACATTTTGAAGCCTCAAGCTTGACACCATTTAAGGCATGTTGGTATGGACATCCCTTTTCCGACCCTGTGGCCACATCTATCTTTTATATGTTATCTGTGATTCTAACACCCAGCTTATGGCCTTGCAATTGTTGCCATGTCCATGTATTTGTAGTGTACATAGTATGAATGGTTGTGTACTTATTTTTTGGTTTTAGCTGAGTCTCAGTGAAAAAGAGGAAGTTTACGAGGCAACACTGTAGTAATGCATTGCACTGGAACTTGTTTATTCTAAAAATATAAATAAATTATAACCCTTTTTTCATAAAAAAAAGATGTCTCCTGATCTTTCACTGATTTTATTCATCCAATGGAAAAATCTCTTCTTGCTTTTTTGTATATATCAAAGTCTGCCTGACATCCTCTGAAGGTTTTACTGCACCACGAACCCCCAAAGTTACAGCTAAACTGGAACTGGAAATGACAAATTTCCTGTTTATGAGATTATTCACTGCCAGATTAACTCCCAAACTTTTTAATATTTGTGGATTGATGGGAAACTCCGCTTCAGAAGTTGTGCGTAGGATGAGTGAACAAATGTGCTTCCTTCCTAAATTGAGTGAAGGGAAAAGAGCAGAGAATGAAGCCCAGTTCTTCCACTCACTGATGAAAGAAGATCAGCGGTTGATGTATGCCTTATATCTCATGCTAAACATCATTAACTCTGGTCTGACGGCCTCCCTTGTGTTTGTTATTGTTACAATCAGTTCAACATGGGCGCCTTAGTAGTATTGATGCTCTGTAAAGAGCTTTTTTATTTTATGCTTTTAGCCCTGCGATAGACTGGCAACCTGTGCAGGGTGTATCCTGCCCCTCACCCCATGATAGCTGACACCGGCTCCAACGGCCACCCGCAGCCCTGACTGGACACACTGTTAAGATAAAGGATAAATGAGTAAATAGCAGCACATGTAACTATTTTTTTTAATCTCAGCAAAACAATGGTCTTCATGTTTATAAACATCCATCATAAAACAAGTGAATACATCATAAAAGCAGCTGTTCTCATCAAAACAAATTTTCATTTAAAAGTCTCAGATCTTCTGAGAAGGATGAATTGACGACGCTGATGAGCTGCTGACAAATGGGAGTAGTACCAAAATGCATTTTGTATCTTGGGATTTCAGGGCTTTAAGATGCCAGGAAACATAACCTTTTTTTTTTCTTACTGGCAGAAATTTGTTCCTTTCCTGTGAGACTGTGATTAAACCAGGTCTTTCCTTCATGTCGTAATCTTCCGCAGTCATGTGTACAAGAATCCGAAGAATGAACGTGGATGAAGGCTTACTTTTTTCAAGCTGCCACTGGAAAATGTGCGCGTATACAAACACTTCCAGAGGAAACATCTGCCCTCCTGCGTTTTCAAAAGTTATCAGAGTTCATGCTGACTTGCGAAAGTGTATGTGTCAAAATATGCTCAAAAATGATGTTTCATTTCCTTGATATCCTTTCTTTAATAAAGTAATACCCAGCTAACATGGAACTTTTGAAGGATGATTGCCATTTCAGATAATGTTCCAAGAGCTTAAAGGTTTAAACAAGACGAACACAATATGAACAAGAGTACTGGTCCACCTACACATTATACAGGAGCTTCTCAGCCGTGAAGCTCCTGGTGCACAGTTTTTGTGCTGATGTCTCTCTCTTGAATAAACCTGCCAGCACAAATGTTTCAAAAATGTTATTGGTAACCATTTTGTTTGTTTTTTTTTTTAAAAAAAAGGTTATCAACAAACATTTTTAGAATGTTTTAGAGAACATTACCTTCCCTTTAAAACAAATATTTTGGGTTTCCCACTGAAAGCATTGCTAGAACATTGAAGAGCATTGTTGTCAAAAAGTTTTAGTAGAACAAACTTTAGTTTAGTTTGATCTGGTTGGGTAAAGACTTTAAACTGGCATGATCAACCATCTGCTGGCACAGCTATTGTTATATGTTATAGACAGATAGATAGATAGATAGATAGATAGATAGATAGATAGATAGATAGATAGATAGATAGATAGATAGATAGATTTTTGTGTGTGTGTGTGTGTGTGTGTGTGTGTGTGTGTGTGTGTGCGTGCGTGCTTGCGTGCGTGTGTGCATGCGTGCGGGGGGTGTGCTTGAAGCTTCCGCGCTGATTGGCTTTACGTTGCCCTTCCTAAGAGGATTGGATCCTGTCCGTCTCTGTCCTCTCCGGTCCTTTTGTCGCTGCAGCTTCCCGGGCACACTGCACCTCCCCCCGCTGTAACCGGGGGCAATGAGCGGCGGGTCGGGTATCGACTACAGCGCCTGGGACCACATCTACCTGTCGGACGATGAAGATGTCACCTGCCCGTTCGTGGACACTCCGAGCTTGTTCAGAATGAGACACCGGGTCAGCAGTGAAACTAGTGCTAGCCGTGACGTTTGGCGTGCTACACCTGGTTAGCCTTACAGGTAGAAGTGACTTCTAGTTACGAACCAGAAAGCCAGAGGGAGCAGACACGGCGGGAATCAGGTCCTTTATTTATCTATAACACAGTCTAAAATATTACATAAATTATAATATTGCGAGTAAAAGCCTAGAAAGCACACTGAAACAAACAAACAGGAATCAGCTGTTTAGTCAAATATATTATACAGACTGCAGGGTGGGTTCGCCCCTACACAGGGCGCAGGATGAGCACGGAAACCAAAAGTAAAAGTGTGTGTGTGAGATAAACCTGTAATTTTGGAGGGGATTTCCATTTTATTGTTGAGTAATATCAGGTAATTTTAGAATGGAAATTACTTGCAGTCTTAGCGCGTGCACATGCTAAACAACATGACGCACAAACGAGAGAAAGAAAGAGGGCTAAAATGTTGCCAGAGCCAAACGTGCATGGGTTATTGCGAGGTCACTTTTTTTGCTTTTACTTTTTTTTTCATTTCCAGGAAAGGTTCATTTAGAATGGCTTTAATTTTAGAGTGTGACTGATTGTGTTGGTGTAAATGTCAGCACGCATGCAGGAAACAAAGAGTAGATGTGACTGAGGGAGAGTGCAATAGATGTGCTCCTGATCTTCAAATTAATAATAGCTTTTCCAGAGCTTTCGGCCGCCTCCTACACCCTTCTTGATGAGCTTTTCCAGAGCTTTCTAATGCATCTCAGAGTCTTCATCACACACCTGCCTCCACCCGCAGCTGAAAACTGTAAAAATTAATAACTGGACTTTGAGTTAACTTTCCATCAGCAATTACTGAACAGGTTATTGGTTAACCATAATCCTCATCTATATTATATATTGTACACAAACGCGACGTAATATCTTTTAATATATTTGACAACACTTTTAATCTTCTGATTGTCAATTTAACCTTGAAATATATGCCAGGCTTTTCAGAATAAAATGAATTAAAATGGCATTGGTTAGAGGGTGAATCCCTTTAAAAAGAAGAGTTAGTGTACTTAAGATGAGCATGTGGTCAAACTGTGTCTGTTGGCTCTGGGTCTAAGGAGCTTATCTCGTAGCTCTTGACTGAGTACCCAGTATTTCCCTGGTTTCCCTTGTCTGTTGTCTTGTTTGTTTGTTTGTTTTTGTTAGCTTGATATCAGTTGAAGCATTACAAACTTTTCAGGATGAGGGGGAAGTCCAGTGAACATGACTGAAATTTTTGCAGTATAAACTGATACATCTGTGAAGGAAAATGTTCAGGTTAGATTATTTTTACTGTGTAATTGTATACAATTGACCACCTGTATGCTTTTAAATAAGATAAACTAATCTGTGTGCTTATAATGTGTTAATGTAACTCCCCAAAGGTCAAGGCAAGAATTTGCTCAGACTCAAAGGGGTGTGCTGGGAAGCAGGTTCTGAAATCTCATGATTGTGTGGGGGTGGCGTTGGGGTTTTCACACAAAAAAGTGAGAAGTGATGTCATTCTTCTGTACAAACTGAATCAAATGCTGCCTAATTCAGTCATGAGGGAACGCGTCATGGAGAGACACGAATATAAAAAAGATTTTTGCACAATGCAACACAGATTCTGCAAGTAGCGTGTTTTAGCAGTGAGTTTCTGACACGACTAATGCTCTGCCAAAAAAAAAAGAGCTACAGTACTACCTTGTTCAGTGGCATTACTAAAGTGCGGTTCAACACATTTCTACATATAATGCATTCTGTTGATCAAATGCTACCATAGTGATGTAGTAGCCACCGTAACACTTTAAAAATGACAAAGTCTGGCTGCCTGGAAGCAAAATATAAGGAAACAAATGGTGGCTCAATACCTTTGCACAACAAATTACTGCACACATACAGCTACTACACATATAAGGTCACATATCGTAAGAAGAAACGTGTCAAAAGCTAAAACCTCCCACAGCTGCAGACTGATGTTCTTTGTTGAAAGTGGTCAGTGACCGAGCGTGCGAATATGTTCGTTTGGTCTTCTTTCTAAATGCAATTGTGCAAACCTGCAGCAGAGCCGCCACAGCTGTGGGTTCATTGATTCTCATTAGTCATAACCAGAAGTGCTCTAGTATAATAAATGTATTATTACACAGCTGGGGCTTTCTCTGTGGGTCAGAGGAAATGCAAATGTGAGGTAACTAAGCAAAAGTAGTCTTCAAAAAAAAAGATTATCTTCTTGACCTCTGGGGGCCTGCCCAGGTGTCACTGCTTGACATCTTTCTCCTACATCAGTTGCTGTTTTTCTGTAGTTTTTGAATTCATAAAAGCTGCAGAAAATCCGTACCTGATGCACACTGATGCACGCTGTCTCATGTGCAAACTGTTTGCCTGGTAAGCATACATTTGTTTGAAAGTGTGTTTGTACTTTTTTTTTTCTTCTGATGCCATCTTAAGCGCAACTGTCTGAAACAAACTCCCTTCCTCCTCATTTTAAAGCCAGCTTTCATCTGGGTGGGGCTTCTGTGCTCACAGCCAGACCTGCATGCCTGAGATGACCTAATCCTTGACATATTTGACATCAAGCAGAGCAAGGAGTATTAAAAAAAACCCAGAAATCTAGTGTTTAGAGCAGCGTTGGTTCTCAGGGGTGCATACATTTATTATTTGAAATTTGAACATGCTTGATATCAGCATCCACCTTTGTAACAGGGGAAAGGGCAGAGAATAAGAGAAGCAGCCCACTTTAAATTTGACACATTTAAAAAGGCTACTTCTTATACTTCTTCTTAGTTCATCTCTTGGTGTCCCTGCTTCTTTTATGCTTCACTTATGCTTTCAACTCCCTCTATCTCTGCCTCATGTTTATTTTTTATTTGTCTCTTTGCTCCCATCCATTCTGGCCCTCCACAACAGAGCCGGCTGGAGAGAATGGCTGAGTTTCAGCAGAGGGGGGAGGACCTGGAAAACAACTTTGCAGAATGCAAGAGTCTATTACAGGAAGCCCGGAAGCAACTTGCATACCTAGAAGAAAGAACGAAGGAGGGAGATGAGGATGAGGAGACGGAGGCTGAGCTGAAAATTGTCCAGGCCAAAATAAAAAAACTGGAGGAGGATGAGAAGTCTTTTGAAAAATTGCTTGAAGAACACAGAAAAGAAGAGAAGAAACTGCCCTGGAATGTAGACACGATCAGCAAGGATGGTTTCAGCAAGGTAACGCAGGCCATCGAGGTGATGAGATTCAGACTGACCTGTGAGTGTCCTGATTCACCTTATCTTATTTTGCAGAGTGTACTTAACATTAAGCCTTCATCAAAGGAGAAAACTGGGGAGGAAAAGATGGAGAACCACAAGACCTTTGTGGAGAAGTATGTAAAAGAAATCAAACACTTTGGTAAGCAAACTGTTTGTTTGTTGTATTTACCTTCATGTTTCCACACGTAGTCCCATCCCACTGCTTCCCTTCTCCGTCTCTCCTTCCCCACATGGAAAATCTCATTTAGACTTAATTAATTCTTAATTAAAATCTTTCCTCATTGTCCCAAGAGTTCCAGAAACCTCACTTACTCTACACTGTGTAGCTACATCCAATTTTATGTGTTGCTGCTGTTTTCAATATGTTGTTCTACTGATTGATATCTGCACATTCAGAGTTTGGTGACTCTAAACAAACACAAGGTCAAAAAGAACAATGTAATAGCTTTTAGTTGATGTTTACTCTTACAGCCAACATTTCCAACAACACAACCAATGACATTTTTTAGAAAGGTGTGGATATTCCTACTTGTATTCTTGGGGTTACATAAACAAGACAACACCCATATCCTGAATGGAGTCCCACTCGCTTGAATTTGCCGGTATGGCTTCGATGGCTTCGCACTTTTGCGTGCCAGAGTTCTCAGACAACAAAACGAACTCGCGAGGGATCAACTTTGTAAAGAAGTTGCTTCACAGAGAAATAGATAAAGAGCAAAATTCAGTGTGTCCATGCATTTTCTTACTAATTCCCCTTTTCTTACACATATGTGTAAGATAAGAGACAAAAATATATACATATGAGAAAAAGCTCAGGGCTCTGAACATCTTTTACACTCTCACCCCGTGAGAGGGGATATCCTTAATATGTTTATCAAGAACATCTAGCTGTGTTTATGAGAGCTTCTGATCAGAAGGAAGTTGGCTCAAATGGGGGGAAAAGAGGTTTGTGTTAGACAGCGGGTGAACTGAGGGGCGGAACCAAGTCTCAGTGTAACATAAAAAGGATTTTCCTGAGCTGAGAGTCATGGAAAGCAACTCGGATACAGTCCAAGAATGCAGTGAGGAAAAATAAGCACAATGGTTCCCATTTAAATCCTTTAGAGCTTATATAGTTTCAGGAGGATTCCAGGTAATAGTACTGTTTAAGAATTAATAAGCTAAATAATTCTAGATCATAATTCCTGCTGGTTTTTATTGGTGTCTTTCTTACTTTAGCCAATCTGAAAAAGACCATTAAAAAAATCTTAAAGTCCATAGCTCCACAGAAACCCAACATTAACAGCAAAATGTTTTACTTCCTTTTTTCTATAATATAACTTTTGGAGATCTCCTGGCATGTATCATAATGCTCAGTGTGACTGTGTTTTCCAGGTATGCTGCGGCGCTGGGAAGACAGTCAGCAGTATCTGTCAGACCACCCGCATCTGGTGTGCGAAGAGACTGCTAATTACCTTGTTGTCATCTGTATTGACTATGAGATAGATGAGGTGAGTCCAAAGGGAAGCATGTGTGTGCATGCTGAGGGTAAAATTCAGCCAGGTACAGCCTTCAAATTTCTCCATACTCCTGCAGAAACATGCCCTCATGGAGCAGGTGGCTCACCAAGCCATCGTCATGCAGTTCATCTTGGATTTGGCTCGGACGCTGAATGTTGACCCAAGAGGCTGCTTCAGACAGTTTTTCTCAAAGATCAAGGTATGTGTGTTACTAAAACATGTTTTACTGTGCAGCCACTGTGGATCAAGTTCTGTTTGTCTGTGTGTTCAGGAGAATTTGATCATTGGTCTGTCTTTGTGTTTATGTCAGACTGTGGATAAGCCATACCAAGATGCATTTGATCATGAGCTGGAGATGCTGATTGAGCGGGTCCGCAGCTGTGCGCAGACTCGCATGGAGACTGCTATGAAGGAGCTGGAGGAGGAGGAGAGACAGAAGAGACTGGGCCCAGGTGGTTTAGACCCAGTAGAGGTCTATGAATCGCTGCCAGTGGTAAACCTTGCATGCAGACACACACTTTGAAACAATTTTGGAACAGTATTTTTTCAGTGTGATGAATGCTCCACATTTCAGTGAGTGTTTGTATCATTTTACCTTAAAAACCTCAGAGTGGAAAGAGAAAATAACATGCTGGATGAGAGGTTGAAGTGTTGATTGATGGTGATGACGTCTCATTGAAACTGAAGATAATTGAAAGTTGATATTCTATATGGACAAAGGTACAGGGCCAGCTAAACATTACACCTGCAGGAGCTGCTCAGCCATGGAAGCCCATGCACGAAGCTCCAGTCCTGTTGCTGCAATGTTCGGCTCTTATTTAGGATTTTGCCTTCAAATATGAAAGCGGCCCTTGTTTCTTTTTCTTTTTTTAACCACACATCAGCATTAATCCTGACTTTGATAAGTTTTTTGAATACATTTCTCTTTTGAACTCACAAGGTAGCGTTCACTTGAATATATTGTCCCACCCATCCTCACGAGGCTGATTCTTTATGCATCCTTATTTAACTGAACTTGTTTCTGACCTGCTACTTTGATAATTATTTAGTTGGTGCAAGTGACTGTTTCCATTTGGATAATCAGGGAAGTCAGTAGAGTAGCGGTCGGCTGACTGGACTCTACCTGTCAGAAGTGAGTGCCCAGTGCACGGCAAATACTACCAGGTTTACACGTACTGAAAAAGTTCCTTTCTTTTTCAGTTAAAATTATTATTACAATCCCTGATTGTCTCATAGGAACTACAGAGGAGCTTTGATGAGAAGAACATTCAGATGCTGCAGAGAGCAATGAACAAGCTGGACCCTGAGGTGGGAGTGTCACTCACTAAAATAATTTCCAGTCATTAAAATCAACCTGACCAAAAAGCTTCTGTGTTTATTATTGTATCAGACTGACATCACCATGTTTCTCTCTCTATAGGAGGGAAAATACCACCTGAAGCGGTGTATTGACTCTGGATTGTGGGTCCCTGATTCTGGTGGGGGTGATGATGAGGATGAGGATGAGGAAGAAGATTAAAAATAGTGTATTATATACCTAATCATTAATTAAACTACCTATTGTACATTTGTTATTTATATATTAGATTAAAACAAGTACAGTGAGTATTTGTATGAATCCGTCTTTATATTACTGACAGTAATGGCTGATCTGAACGACAGATGTATCCCTTTAAAAAGCCATCTCTCATCATGGTTTTATTTTCCCAAATTATTTTTGAATCTTTATGCAATCGTGTTAGTTTAACGCTGTTAGTTTTGAAATCCTATCGTTCCTCATGTTGTACTTTTAGTTTTAAAACTGTAGGTGGACCATGTTTCTCTGCACACCGCAGTGACTGCAGCTTGAAAGACCAGTTGATAAAAGACGTTTCTCTTTCAGTATGAAAGCTTCATCCAAATGGCCACTGTGGTGAACAGCGCCACCTAAAGTCACAACTGAAAATCCACAGTCAGAGGCCCCAAACATGCCAGCGAATGACCTGGACACACACATATCATACATAATTGCCCACGGAGCACAATTAGTTAAACTGAACGGAGTTCAATTCATTAACACGTGTGTCAACTGTGTTATTTTTTTCATATTTTCTTTTTTTATTGTTGTGATACTTCACTACATTGTATTTTAATGTTTTGGCACCATTCTTTTTTAAGAAGCTGCCATATCAGTAATGCACCTTTGGACTTAAAGTGTCGGACACAAGGTACAGCACAGTATTTTACCCTTTTGGAGACAGCTTTTTGCCTGCAATGCAAAGGTTTGTGAAATGTGAGTACCATGTGGTGCCATCCAGTGTGTGCACTTTCATTCAATTAAAAGGTAACAAGAAGCATATGTAGTTGTTTTTGTGTCATTGATACACATGCGCCAGTACACGTTTGAAATCATCCAGTGAATTTATCTTTCGCTCTTTAAAATGTTAAATAAACATTGTAAATGAAAGCCAACTCTAAAGACCTATCATGGTGACCGGCACAGAAGGGTCCCCAAAAATTTGCAGTATGTGATATAAAACAGATGACGTTAGCAGGAAATGACCGACAGGATTGATCAGAAATATTTGCTGATAAATCAGTTCAGCTGGAAAATGGATGCTTGGTAGAAGACAATAGTTTGCTTCTTGTGTCTACTTTGGACTTTTTTATGTTGTAATTGTCTCCAGAGATGTCAGACTCTCTCTTTAGGTATTTTTTAGGTTTCTTTAGGTTTCATCGCTTATACAATAAACTGAGCTTAACTTTTGTCCATCTAATTTTCCGCTGCTTTTTCTGAATGCTCTCTCTCTTTCCTGTCACTTACATAATTAATCTCTCTCTCTCTCTCTCTCTCTCTCTCTCTCGCTCTCTCTCTCTCTCTCCTTCATAATTAATTGGTGGGTTTGATTTAGTGGTCTGTGTGGGATTTTTCGAGGCAAAGCGTCTTTGTGCAGTCACTTTTGTAAATAGGGAACGATCAGTGCAGGTCCTGGGCATGAATCAAATCTAGATAATGCCTATAAAAGCTGATGGGAGAATAGCAGAACAGCAGTGTGTGTGTGTGTGCTTCGACAGTTTATATTAGTATTCGGCTGTAATGTTAACAAATCAGATCCTCTATGTCAAAAGTCAGGACAGGTTTATATGAGACTTTTCTACTCACTTTGTGTCACATCAGTGTCCGTCTTACTAAAAACTGTGATTAAGTGTTTCTAGTTCCTGCTTTCTCATCTGTAACTATTTGCTGCCTTTATTTGTCCTACATTAAAGGAAACCGAGTAACACACATTGTGGTGATGTCTGGAAACCTATAATTGCCATTTTTCCACTCATTTTCTGCAAAACACACCATTGGTGAGTCCCTTCTTTAAGAAAAGAATCAGCAAACATCGTTGTGTGTAATGTTTGCCATCAGTGATGTACAGTGATTAATTGTAACTTAAAAAATGAAATAAATCTGCTTGTGGCTCTGGGGGTTCTTTCCCTTACAATATAAAGCTGCTTGAGGTTGTTGACTTTTGAGAATGGGTGCTATGTGCACAAAAACGAACTGAAAATTGAATAAATAAATGGAATAGGGTGTTTTATGTTTCAGGTTTTTGAATTCAGAAATGCACTGCATGCCCTTGAATGGCTGTAAAAATAGCAAACAGGCGTGGGAGGGGAAAAAAAGGAGAGATGAATGCTTATTGTGATTTTCTTTTTAATATGAGCGGTGTGTTTCAATAAAATCGTGCTCTGTGTGTGTGTGAGGGTGTGTGTGTGGGTGTGTATGATGGAGAGCAATGATGCCTGACTATTGAAACAGAGGATCAGTGTGTGGCTGCTAATAAGATGAGAGAAAAAAAAGGGCAGGAGTACCGATGGAGTGGAGACTGTTGTACGGGATTAATCGACACACTGTGCGTCTGTGCGGGAGGGGGGAGAGGAGGGAAGATGGGCTTCTCCGTGGAGGCTGTGGCGGTGGTGGGAGGGGGGTGGTTGGGGGAGACCACTGTGGCAGGGAAGAGGGAGAGGAGAGACAGGGAGGGAGGGAAGCTGGTGAAGCCGCGGATATTCATGAAAACGGCAAGTGTGTTGTTTTTTTTCCCTCCCCCCTCCAGCCATGGTGATACACCGCTATGTCTGTGGAAAAACAGAAAGAGCAGGGGAGAGAGAAGAGGAAGGCGACAAGTGAAAGCAAGAGGAGGCGCAGCCCATCTTGCTGTTGATCTTCAGGCGATCAAGGTGAGTGTGCTTTTATTCCTCCGTCCTCCAAGCTGTGTGTGCCAATGTAGGTGGACATGTGTTTGTGTGTGTGTGTGTGTGTGTGAGTGACACATACCTCATGCAGTATGTGCAAATGTGCATGACAGCGGGGCATTCCTCGTATGTGCATGGTGTCAGCATGCGTGTGCATGCTTTATATATGTATTTGGGTGTTTTTTTTTTGTTTTGTTTTTAAGGGAGAACAGCAGGCTGGTAGTTGAGCTGCATATTGATGCATTGCTGCTTGGTTTTATAAGCTGCTTTATCTGTAGTGGAGGTGGTATTGGTTGCAGCCATTGTGTGTGTATGTGTCTAAGTGCTCAAATGCCTTCATTGTCTGTGCATATATATGTCACTGTGTCACTATGCATTTGTTGACTTCCTCCTGGTTTTTGTTTTGTTTTGGTTTTAACCGTGGGAATCTGGGAGGACTCTGTGGAAGACCATTCAAAGAGAGGGTGTGTTCTTGGTTACCCTTGGTAAAAGTCTTCTCCACCAGCTCTCTATGTGTTCTACCAACTCCATCAGAAACACTCTGATATGCTGAATGTGTCCCATCCAATAGAATTAGGTCAGCTTGGACTGCTCGGAGTAATTATATAACATCAGAGAGCTTTGGTGTTGCAGTATCTGCTCAGAATTAGCCACACTGTAGGTACAGCTCCAGCAAGGCCAGTCAAAACACGGGACTGTCCTGTTTCTGAGTAATTTACTAGGCAACCAGCCATATCTTGAGAATTTAGCCCTTTGAGTTTAAATTGTTCTGAGTATTTTTTTTTTCATAAATGAAATTGTATGAACACGTTTTATTTAGTACTGGATATGTGGAGAAAAGTATTTTCCAATTTTAAGAATTTTCAAATGGATTCATTACGTAAAAGAGGGCAGTGAAACAAGGTAGGAAAGATGACTCAAACTGAAAATTAGCTGATGAATTTTTTTTAGTCTGGTCACACTAACTCTTAATTTCTGTTTTCTCACAGGAAGAAAGCTCCCAGGATTGACTCTGGCAGATCAAACCAGGATATTTAGACTTCTCAGATGAGGTCATGATCGACATGTCTTCCTAAGCAGGATTTGGATCCAGACCATGACCGCACATATTGTGGATGACTGACCTAAGAAAGAAGAGGACCAAATTTCTCTGTAATGCCTTTGGATTCTTAATTGTTGGAAAATTGCCTTCATGCGGAATCAGGTTAATAACTGGGGGACGTCACGCAAAGAATACTCAGAGTTGGATGGATGTTTTAGAGAAAAGGGTTTTCTTTGGCAAAGACATCATGCACTCTGATTGGGATGTTCACTGGCTCATCTGGCCCGAGAAAGACGACATGGAGTGACTTTTTTCTTTCTTCCACCTTTGACTTTTGAAGAGACAACAGATCAAAACAAAGGTCAACCGCCTCCTTCTGTACCTGCAGCCTTTGCTACATAAATGCTCCTTCACTGTTTTTCTGCGTTCTTTATTTCAACCTTCTGAAGACTGAGGTGCAGAAGGAGCACGAGCGAGGCGGTTGGCTGGCCAAATCCGCTCCAATGGGGGCCGGTTGTGACCCGGTCTGACCCCGGTTTGACCTTGCAGTGACCTTTGACCTCTCCGGTCCTGGCTCTCCACCTGCTCTGCTGCCTGGGTTCCGGAACGCTCCGCCCTGGGGCCCAGAACGAGCCAATCAGGATGAAGAAGAGCCGCAGCGTGCTGTCGGTGACTGGAGAAGAGGTGAGACGGAAGATATAAACAATCGGGGAAGATCAGATTAACCTTGTCACAGTCACAGTGAAAGTAGATACCAGACCAAGCAGTCCGTCTGACTGAGCTGTGCGTGTGTGTGTGTGTGTGTGTGTGTGTGTGTGTTTAACTTGAATGCCTACCATCACTCAGACACCCCATGACTTTCACACATATCCAGGCTCTCTTTGTTCCTGCACACACTCAGAAGTCCGAGTGGACAGTTTGCATCCTCCAGCCTACACTCACCCAGCATGAGCCACTCAGTCCCAGCCCTCTATGTAAATGAGCCGCAGCTAAATGAGTGCTCTATGTAAATGAGTGATTTTCTTTCAAAGGTGAAGTCTTGGCTAAAGGACATAACAGCATGCATTAATCAAGAGCTCTTTTATTGATTATACGTTTCGTTATGCATGCATGTGTGTGTGTGTGTGTGTATGTGTGTGTGCATGCAAGCATCTCCCCACATCTGGGTCTGGATGACATCAAACGCAGCATGGAAGCAACACGGCACTGTTGCCTAGCAACTGCTACCATTCCCCCAGTGTTTTGTTGCTACGGTACTGCAGTGCAGATCAGCCTCTAAGAGCTCAGTCTGTAGAGGCCCTATCCCAGACACACATGCACAGTCACACACACTTACATCAATCATTTATAGTCTGTGTTTCAGTAGAAGTTTATTCGCTCATCACAATTTGAACATGGCAAAACAACACAGTTTAGTGCATGAGCCAAAACGGCAACTGTCTTCTTTCATTTTTTTTAACGTTGCATGTGCAACACAGTATTTTTTGTGCAAAGAAAATCTGTCTTCTTTTAATCCTCTGAAGATGTAACATCTTGTTCCACATCCCCATTTGCCTCACCTGCCCTGTCCTCTGTCTCACAGGGAAATGACACAGACATAACAGGTGCTGGGGAGAAGGCGGAGTCATCTCGCTACAGCCGATCGTATACGTCCGGGTCCACGCTGGGGGCTGAGTTACGCAGAGGGAGGAGCAGAAGACTCTCGCCAAGTCTCCAGGTATGGAAAGATGGGCACGTATGGGCACGTTAAAGTGGCAATCTGAAAGACTTTACTTAAGTTCAACACCTGTAGTTACCTTTGATAACAGCAAACATAGTTTAACACAATAGGTCACCGAATTATAAGGGGCAGCCATGGTGAACAACCAAGATCCGATTTCATCACGCCCACAGCATGAGTTTGTGAACATCACAGCACAGTGGAAGTGAAAGCTGCTTCTGCTTGTTCTGTTACTTCAAGCAAAATTTCAGATTTATTTGATATTGAAAAATGCAGAAACTGGCCATTTTAATAGATGGAAGTAGCCACCGTGAGGTCACCCACTGTTTACGGGCACCTGTTTTGAAGCCTAGGAGTCTATAGTCGGGTGTGCCAAGAAGCTAAAAGCAATATTTTAGCATCTTGGTTTTATGGAGACACAATTTATCACAGGGTAGAGGTGATGATAGCAAACTTGGTCTGGCACATGAGAGAGAGACATGACACCTGAATTTAAGTCTATGGGAGAATTCTATTGCAGCACAGGTGGAGGGTAGAAGTATACTGTCCAAGGCAGGAAAGCTTTTTAAACCTCTATTTTGAAGCAAAGTTATCAATCTGTTCAAGTATCTTTTGGCTGGTGTTCATGTACATGCAGTTCTCGTGTCCCACTGTCATCGAAACTGCCCAAATAAGTTCCTAGATGCATTTCAAGATACCAGAAGATAGATGCCTGCTTATTAGTGCTAAGTAGCATACAAATAGAAAACGAGATTGTCACTCACCAAAACAGAAGCCCAAACCTCTTTGACAGACTGTTAGTGATTAAATAGACTGCTGTTTAGTTTATTACCTGCACAGCAGTCTATATTATTTGACAGATAATTGCATTAAAATGTTCTGAAAGGCACCAGCTGCATACATTGAGAAGTCTGAGTGGACAGTTTGCATCCTCCAGCCTACATTCACCCAGCCTGAACCCAGTCCTCTATGTAAATGGGCCTTAGCTAAATTAGTGCTCTACGCATGTAAGTGATTGTCTTTTAAAGGTGTAGTCTTAGTTAAAGAACATAACAGTACGCATTAAGCAAGAGCTATTATATTGATTATTGATCAAAGGATTCAGTTCAATGACTCACATTAACTGAGGTGTTTACCTGCTAGTCAAAACAGCCTTGCTCTCAGTAATGCACAGCATGCACGCGAGTCTTAAAACAGCTTAAAATATGAGTTATGTAAAAATTCACCCCCTGTGAATCTGTCATGAAGAACTAAATTAGCTACAGAGACCAAAAGTATGTTTGCAGCAGGCTGTAGCCATTCTTATTTGTGCTGCAGACTTGATTAGTTTAACATGCGAGTCTGAGGAGATTGACTCACTTTTGCTGTCACCCTCAAGTGGCCACTTGAGGAATTGCAGTTTTTGGTACTTAGGGCTTGCTTTATTTTTCAGCCCTGGAAGTTGCTAATGGGTGTTAAACTCATTTAAAATAATTTTATTAGCAGTAAATTTTGCATTAGTAGCATTGGATAGTTCTGCAAGACACCATAGACACCTAATTAGTAACACGGCAGTATTTAATCACAGGGCCAAGGCTTTCTCACAACTGTAGTTCTTAATTCTGTAACACATTGTGACTTATTCAAATGAAAATAGTTCAGACTGCCACTTTAATGTGCTAAGTGGTGGCCATGGGGCTCCAAGTGACAGACAGCCTTCCTGCCAGTGTTTTGCAAATGTGACCTGTCACCTTAAGCATTTGTAGGAACTTTTTTAGGCTAGAGAAGTGTGATCTTTGAAGGACTGTACCAGAGTGTTGCATACTTTAGTACACTTTTTTTACTACAAGTCATGTATGTTAATTTATTTAAATTTGAGGGATTGCCCACATTAGTAAGTATTACTGTAAATGTAATACCTACAGGCATATTTTCAGCTGTTGTGTTAATCAGCCCTTGAAAACAACGAGGGATGACAGTTTAAGCCATTGCATGATAAAGTAAACAAAAAGAAGGTAAAAGGCTTAAAAAGAATGAAGAAAAAAGTAAATTAAAGCATGCAAGTCTGATATCAACAGACAGCTAGCATGGTCAGTGCTATTAGAGACTACTAAACACTGGTCATGTCTTCCTTACTTGAGATCCCTTCACAATTTAGGAGGCAATAAATATGAGTCAAAACAAACGCATATGCTGCTGTTTGTCTGCTCGGTGTTTCCTGTAGGAAATTGTTGACAGGTTTATCTCTTAATGAGGTGTTAATATGTTAGTGTGTTTTAAAGCGTGTTCTCTTGGGAACAAAAAGGAAAAAATTAATTAAAATTGCTGAGCTTCAAAAGTCTAACAGTTGTGTTTTTGTACTGTGACAAAACAGAAAAAAATCAAACATTATAGTGTGTTTGCAGAAAGGCAGGGGCACTTTGATGGTTACAGATACACCCACCTTGAGTTGCCGCCACCAGCTCGCTCACAGCTGGCTGCCAGCCAGTTCCCAGCTGTTGGGAGTCCCCCCCTCCTTCTCCTGGGGCGTATCTGCTTTCCTCCATGAATGCGCCGCTTTCATTCAATTGCACATTGTCACCCGGAGGTGTCACTTTCTTCCCAAAAACTTTGTCTTGTAGAGTTTTAAAGTGTCTTGATAGTGTTTCTGGATACACCTGCTGAAATAGTCATTAAATGCTGTTTGCATTTTGCATTTTGAAAAATAGACAAATCTTTACAGTCAACTTGTCAATCTATTCTAATAAATGAATATGGGCTGCTGCCATTATTCCATAACATATGAACGGCTTGGCAAACATGTCGAGTATAAGCTAAATTTTTTTAGGAACCTAACATTTGTGCACCCTTGTGGGGACCTGACTGTGAGGTATGTTCAGGTATTTCCTGTGAATATAAAGTGTGTGAGCACAAGTGCCACCCACCTGTTGTTCAAGCCTCCTATTTCTGAGGGGCAACCAATCAGAAGAAAGTTGGTTGAAAGGGAAAGGAGCTGAAATAGATTACCTCAGACTGGGAATGAATGAATGAAATGAAAAAAAAATGTGGAGCTGTGAGACTAACAGGTCCACTTTAAACAGAGTATTGTATATTAAAGATAAGGAAATACAACTAGAGGCATGGCAAGACTTAGAGTTATTAGTGCCTATCCCCAAACAGAAACTTTGCTCATAATTTTGCCATTGAATCACATATTATTGATAGATGGAATTGATTGCTTCGTTTAGATTGTGGTGTATTTACCCTGCCTTTTAACCACCAGGTACCTTGCTGGCTACGTCCTCGAGATCGCACCCGTTCACCAGAAGTTCTGGGCAACACGTCACGTCCCACAACTCTTCCCCTTCGTATCCCACCGCGCATCTCCATCACACAAGCAGACTCTGACAGGTTTACACACATTTAAACCCTTGTCAAAATCACTGACTTCATTCCACAGAAAGCTCTTCTGTCTTTTGTCTAATCGCTGCTATCCTCTTCCAGTTATGAAGCAGAAAATGGCGTGTCCCCAGGTCACACCCCTTTGGGCTCCCAGAGTCCAAGCCTCACATTGCACACTACCTTCCCCCAGGGCCAGAGAAGAGAGTCCTTCCTCTACCGCTCTGACTCGGACTACGACATGTCACCCAAGACGGTCTCACGGAACTCCTCCCTCGCCAGCGAAGGGTGAGAGTTGAGTGTAGCCTTGGCCATATGAAAAGTTGCAATCAGTTCTGCAGTTTCTCTATTTTCCAACTCTTCCAACTGTGTTTTCTTGTCTTAGGCACACTGCAGAAGATTTTATTGTCACACCATTTGCCCAAGTGAGTTTGACTTTATAGATTCATTTATCTTCATGAGTGGTCATAAAAACAGATTAATACTGTTTCCAGTGTGCACAAACACTTTGTGTAATTGTAGGATTTGGAGGTGAAGTTAAACAGGGAAATGGATTGATCACATTGTTAACCATTCACCTCTCAGTAGTATGTGTACATATCTGTGTAAGCTCGTTCTGTATTTGTGTGGTTATCCTGTGATTCTGTGTGATGATGTAGGTATTGGCTAGTCTGCGATCAGTACGGAGCAACTTTACCATCCTTGCCAACGTCTCCACAACGACAGTCAAGTCAGTATCGCCTAAATGTCCACAAAGTCCCTCCTGTTGAATCCACATAGTTCACATTTCATAAGTTAAACAACAATTTGCATGTTACAGAAGTTTATAAGACCTGTTACAAAAAAAACAACACCACACATTCTGCATGTCTTCCAACAGCATGGCTCCACAGGCAAAGAGCTGGGGTGCTAAACAAAACCTACCATGTACTATACTAATACCGCACCATATTATTTTTCTAGTTGTTACATTTATTCATGTTGGATGAAGCCATAAAATATCAAAGATTAACTAGTTAATGAATTCAGTTCAGTTCAGTTTATCTCATTAAGTTACCACTGAGATTAATATTAAAATAGAAAACATTTTTAATGAGGCCAATCCTCAGGTTCCTGCTAATCTAGTAGCTCTGTTTTTTAGGAGGTCTCCTCTGGGTGGAGTGTGCGTCAGTCCTAGGGCGACACTATCAGACCAGCAGTACCAGCAACTCGCCCTGGACACACTGGAGGAGCTGGACTGGTGCTTAGACCAGCTGGAGACCATTCAGACACACCGCTCTGTTAGCGAGATGGCCTCCAACAAGGTTTGCAAACGACCAGACCGACTAGCATATCGCCAGCCTGATATCATCACATCACAAATCTGCTGAACCCTTTATATATGTTTTCAATATTTAGCTCAAGACATTATAATAACTATTTAATGTTTGCTGTAAGTGAATATCTACTCTACACATTACTTGATGGCTTTGTGCTGATCTTTGCTGTAACTTGGACTCTGAGTGGGGAAATGTGAATCTCCAACGAGGATCTGAATGGGTTTTCTGTTATCTTCTAACAGTAGTTTTACTACCGTCTTAAACCTCTGGATTTGCCCAAAAGCCAAACAGGCTTCCGTTTTGAATAATAACCCTCAGTTTCCTGAAAGAAGACGTTTCAGATCGACTCATACCGTGGTCTCATTCTGCCACAGTTTAAGAGGATGCTGAACAGAGAGCTCTCTCACCTGTCCGAGATGAGTCGCTCGGGGAACCAGGTGTCTGAATACATCTCCAGCACCTTTCTGGGTGAGTTGGACCAGAATGTGATTTCTGTCCACTTCGCATGTATGACGTTTGCCAAATTAAAAACTATAAATCATCTGTGTGTCTTTGCCCAACAATCCACAGACAAGCAGAACGACGTGGAAATCCCATCTCCGACTCTGAAAGACAAACCCATGAGTCACATCAGCGGAGTGAGGAAACTGTCTCACAGCTCCAGCCTCTCCAGCGCTTCCATGCCTCGCTTCGGCGTCAACACGGACCACGAGGATGAGCTCGCCAAGGTGCTGTTTTCTGTCTGTGTCATTCTCACTCGCCCTCAAACTTTGCTCAGACTTGAGCTGTGCTGCAACAACACAAATCTCTGGAAATGAGATATTCTTCATGAATTGAGGACCCTACAGAAATAAGTGTTGTGCATTGATTTTTATTTTACATTTAGGCTCATTTGTACCTTCTAGCAGTATGAAAAAGATCCACACAAGTACAGTCCCCTGTGTTTGAAACATACACAAACATAATTATATTCCAGATTGTTGCATATTGTATGCAATCAAGAAGGTTTCTCAGAAAGAAACTGCAAATACTGACTTGTTGCAATAAAAAAGTGTTCATATTTTTATTAAGTTCACATACCAGCGGGAATCTTTTTTTATTCCTTTTGTCTTTTGCTTTCCAGTGTTTAATGCCTTGTTGTTTAATTCTATCCAGCCTTTAGCACCAAATTTCTGGAAGGTCCACAGTGGGGTGGAGGCTGTCTCTGTCTCTCCTTGGTCATGTTGCAGCACATAAACCACATTAAAGCAGGCTAGTTACAAATATAAAGCGTTGTTGCTCTGCCATTATAATTAAGAACTAGAGCAGGCGACATGTATTCTCTACATCTGTGGACCCTCTGCCACAGAGGCTGAACGGTCAAGGTTATATTGGGAGGCATCAAAGCAATGTCTGCTGTGTGATTCGAGTTCAAATGGTTCCAGAGCTCAGTGATAGAAGCCTCCACATTGGAAGCTGGAAGTCTGCTCATGTTTGGGATGCAAGATGATTTCAGCGTTCTGCTCTTTGATTAATAAAGTTGTGTTAGCATGCACAGATTAACCTTAGAATTGATTTGCAGTTATCTTTGTGAGCTTCTGACAAGAGTGCTTGAGCCGTCCCTCATTTCTTTTTTTATTTTGCTGCGAAATAGGTGCAGCAGTTCATTGAAACAAGGTCTGGGCTTTGGGGAGGCCAATCCATGATTAATTTATTTTCTATCCAGCCATGCTGTTACTTCATTGGCAGTATGTTTTGTTACCTTGAAAAATGAAACATTTGCTTCAGTGAACAGTAGACGGCTCTAGTGAAGGGTCAGATGCATTTCTCAGATCCTGTGTCAGGTCTTTGCTGGATTTTTTCTTGTTTGTAGTCGACGTGACTTTGAGGTTCTGTTTCATCTGCTGTAGATGTTTGGTTTTTTTTAGCCCTGACACTTTTTTCTTCCACTTGTCCAATTTCCCCAGCTTTTTTAAGGGCAAGGTGCTGTTTTCTGTCTGTGTCATTTTTAAGGGCACCCTGCACACCATGCACAGATTTGTCAAGTTTCCACCTAATAGCTATCTGGGAATCATCTTGTTGGTACAGAAATATTTTTTTCTGCCTGTCTCTTTACTTTACAGATTAATCTGGGAACAAATGTTCTGCTTTTACACGAGGCTGTTAGTAACAAAGTGCCTAAAGATACAATTTAAAACTGGATATTTAATAAGTTGTCTTTTATTTGTAGACACATTTCACATCCTCTAAAAATGTTCCAGTACACAGCAGCCAGTGTTCTAATAGAAACTTTGAAAGACCTTCAGAAAGAGAACCATTGCTCAAGACCACTTTAAAAAATGACAACAAATTTTGGCTCCTTGGAAGCAAAATATAACTAAATGTGGGGTGACTGAAGACTTCTGCACATTAGCTCTGCTTTGTTCTCAGTGCAGAATATAACTTTTTTACTCAGAACAATTACCTTGATAACTTCTTTCTTTTTTCACGTGCTGGTAAAGCTTTAAATCTATATGGTGATAAATGATTGTCTTACATTGACTCTTCCTCAGTTTGTATATAATATAACATAACATAACAAATAATAACGAGTTAAATATTTCTATGTAAGACAAGGAGCGGATGGATTTGCTAATTCTTTTTTTTCTTTGTTCAAAGTTTCTTTATTTGTTTTTTAAATTTTTTCCCCCAGATGGATTTTCTAATTGTGAGTTACAAACTTATCGCTTTTCTGAGTTTGATTGTATGTAATGTAAACTCAGTTGTTTAACAGTTATTGTTGATCATTTCTTAAATGTATTTTTTTCCCCATAGCCTTACGTTCACACATTTGAATGCCTCGTCTCTCTCCGAGTACCCAGTAGAATTCGGAGACTTTAATAAGGCCTGTTTAAGATTTTGATGAAGCATTTTTCAATCAGTATGATTCTGTTGAAACAGGAGCTGGAGGATCTGGACAAGTGGAGTTTTAACATATTCAGAGTAGCCGAGTTCTCCAACAACAGACCTCTCAGCTGCATCATGTACGCCATCTTCCAGGTAAAAATAATCGTATACATGTTGAAGTGTTCGTGTCTGTGCTCGCGTGCACAATGTTTTCCTGTTTCTTCTGTCTCTCTCCTCCTCAGGAGCGAGAGCTGTTGAAGACATTTCGTATCCCAGTCGACACCTTTGTCACTTACGTGATGACCCTGGAGGACCATTACCATGGAAACGTAGCGTACCACAACAGCCTCCATGCTGCAGATGTCACCCAGTCCACACATGTTCTTCTCTCCACACCTGCTCTTGATGTAGGTCAACACACACTCACTTCTGGTTTTTGTTCTCACACAAGGAGCCAGGTGTAAACAAAAGGTGTAGAGAACACAAAATCAAAACACAGAAAGAAAAACATCCTCTTAACTCCAACATTTGGGTACTTTCATGAAAACTGAATATGATTTAACACTCTGCAAACAAGTAAATACAATACAAATGTGCCTATTTAAATATATTTGTGCTGCTGTAACACGCGATATAATAAAAGATATTTTATTCATGTCTCAACGCACACAAAAAAATGTATTCATGTATCAGGTTCTCTCAGACTTTTAGCCCAAGGCCTCAAAACTGACCAAGAATATTTTTAACACCACCTGAGCCACAGGTGGTGTTAAGAGTGGAAAGATCGGTGGATCCATCCCTGGTCCCTCCAGTCCATATACCAAAGAATCCTTGGGC
Source organism: Bujurquina vittata (assembly GCA_015106715.1). Lineage (NCBI taxonomy): Eukaryota > Metazoa > Chordata > Actinopteri > Cichliformes > Cichlidae > Bujurquina > Bujurquina vittata. The sequence continues at coordinate 35,170 of VUQK01024636.1, forward strand.
AAGATACTGAACCCTAAGTTGCCCCGATGCATCCATCAGAGTGTGAGTGTGTATGGTAATGTTGAAAAGGCATAAATAAACACACTGCATGAAGTAGAGTATGACTATGAGAAGAAAGGGGTTATGCAAGTACCACTGCATACAGTGTAATACTTGTTTGATCATTAAAATTTATGATATCTTATCAAGTTCATTAAAGCTTCATTGTGAACTCATAAAGGTGCTAAGATTTGATAGTGGATTCTATTGGAGAATCATTAGAAAATAAATGTTAATGACAAAAATGCTAATGCTGTGACACAACAACAAAGAAGTTTAAGCGAGTCCCATTATTTTTAGCATTATATGAGCTTAAAACACACACACACACACACACACACACAAATGATGTCAGTTGGGTTCACTGTCACTATTGGTACTGTTTTCTACCGGAAGAAAACAAAGAACATATTTATGAACGTATTTGTCTGTCATCCCACATATTGAGACAGTGTCCCACGTTTTGATTGGCTCTGGTTTTCAAAAGGCAGCACAGCAGGACAGAACCGTTTCTGTCTGGCTTTCAAAGAAAGCAGGAAAGGCTGTCCTTGCAACTCAAGTGCAGGTCCTTTGTTGCTTCTGCAATACACAAATTTTGGGCACTAGAAAGTTACAAACTGTCTGCAAAGACAGTAAAAATGTTGATGCATATTATTCATATGCAGAATATTCTTTGCGATAAGAGACACATTCTTACCTTTTCTTAGCATGAACATTAGTTTTAAAACTGCCTGAGTCATTCACTTTCTTCCACTTCTGCCCTTCTTGTCATTTCAGGCTGTCTTCACTGACCTGGAAATTCTTGCTGCTCTGTTCGCTGCAGCCATCCACGATGTAGACCATCCCGGAGTTTCCAATCAGTTCCTCATCAATACCAGTGAGTTCACACACACACACACACACACACACACAGACATGCTTATTAACACATGCCTTGATATTTGCACAAGCTGTGTTCACCCCACTTCCCACCCCCAGACTCAGAGTTGGCCCTCATGTACAATGATGAGTCGGTCCTGGAGAACCACCACCTTGCTGTGGGCTTCAAACTTCTGCACCAGGAAAACTGTGACATTTTCCAGAACCTTACCAAGCGGCAGCGCCAGAGCCTTCGCAAGCTTGTAATCGATATGGTAGGGATCTTGTCTGCGTACACAAAAATAATCTAACAGTAAACTAACAGTGCTTACTTTTCCCTCATCATGAAAATGCTGTAAGAATCAAATTTATCATTTCAGTTTTAGTTATTTTAGGTCTTTTTAAAGTTTTTGCATTTCTCGTAAGCTGTCTTGTGACATACATGGATTGAAGGGTACATTTTAAACTGTTAGTTAGTGATGACATAGTTACCTTGAAAAGGTAATCTGATTACTGATTACTCCTTTAAAAAGTAACACGTTAATGACATCACTGCTCTTAGTATATAACTTGCTGAATATTTTGATCAGGAAACTGAAACAAGTTGTTTTAGTTCCCCTCATTTAAGCCAAATTTCTTCTGACTTTCTGCCCCAGTCACCCTGGGGAAAGGACACTTCAGAGAAATCATTAAAAGCCCGAAATTACCATGACATTCATGCCAATCATGAGTGGATGAACTTCTGACCATAACTATAAGCTGACCTCATTATTTGAAAGTTTGAGTACAACACTGTTGTGACTAATAAAGGAAAATCACAATAAGCCCCCTCTGGGGAAAAAGGCAGCTGACTTCAGCCCTGATTCTTACATTATTCACAGCCTTCCGCATCCTTACATTAAATATTTTCAGAGCAACTTGTAATCATGCAGGATTATAAGTTCCTAACAGAGCTTTGGATCACTGCATAGAGTACATCTGAGAGCAGAAGATGCAGGTTCAAGGACACAAAATAAAAGTTATGGACAGAGAGTAGTTTGAAACTTTGCACTTCTTTCTGTCTTTTTCTGTAGGTGTTGGGCACAGACATGTCCAAACACATGACACTGCTGGCTGATTTAAAGACGATGGTGGAGACCAAGAAGGTGACGAGTTCTGGCGTGCTACTTCTGGATCACTATACAGAACGAATACAGGTAACTGTATCACATAGGTTTGGCCACACAGAAAAAGAATGACATACAATAATTGTGTAAATATTCTTGTTTGGGTGCAGGTACTGAGGAACATGGTGCACTGTGCAGACCTGAGCAACCCTACCAAGCCGTTACCCTTATACAGACAGTGGACAGAAAGGATCATGGAGGAGTTCTTTCGACAGGGTGACAAAGAGCGTGAGAGAGGGATGGAGATCAGCGCCATGTGTGACAAACACACTGCGTCTGTGGAGAAGAGTCAGGTAATGCTTAATCTCTCGTTGTTAACACACTGAGGATGTTAAATGTGCTCACGGAATAGATAATGAGCAAGCAATTTTGGTGGATAAAACAACAGAAACATGGTGCAGTGTGAAATAACAAGCCTGAAATAGATTCTGTTAAATCTTCAGTTTATGCTGAGACTCTCAGAGGTGTTAATGAGCATTTTTCTGTCATTTCGGTCATTCACAAACACTGCAAATGTGGGAGTTGGTAATGTGCGTGGAAAGAGGCAAATCTGATAATGATAAAATGAGAGAACACAAAATGACGAGCAGTGGCAAACATATGCACAAATTCAATTCAGTTCAGTTCAGTTTTATTTAGTGCCCGTCAAAAGTTTGGACACGCTCATTTATATGAATGAATGAGTGTGTCCAAACTGTTGACTGGTACTGTATATAGCACCAATTCACAGTCACCTCAAGGTGCTTTAAACTGTAAGGTGAAGACCGTACTATATAAGAAAGATACCCCAACAATAAGATGACCGCCTCTGAGCAAGCACTTGGCAACAGTGGGAAGGAAAAACTCCCTTTTAACAGGAAGAAACCTCCAGCAGAACCAGGCTGAGGGAGGGGCAGCCATCTGCCGTGACTGGTTAGGGTGAGGAAAAAGAGAGCAGAGAGACATAGGACAAAAGGCACCCTGTGGGTCAGAGTTTAAGGGAAGGTTCCGGGTCACCTGATCCAGCCATAACTATAAGCTTTCTCAAAAAAAAAAAATTTTTAAGCCTAATCTTAAAAGTAGAGGGTGTCTGCCTCCCAAGTCCGAACTGGGGGGCTGGTTGCACAATAGAGGTGCAATATACACCCTCACAGACAGAGACACAAACATTCAGTGAATATGGCAATAAGATCACTTGAGTTAAATCAAGACCTCTTGTAGCCAATAAGTGTTAAAACAGGTTACCAAGAAAATGGTGTTTGTCCCTTTCAGCTGATTTGTTACGACTTATAGACTTCTGCATAGACAGTAGAGCTTTGCACATGTACTGCTTGGTGAGTGGTTGCTGGAGTTTACTGCCAGTAAAAACCAAAAACCTCCTTTTGATTGCTTTAGTCACTCACAGGTTGCCATGGTTTCCTATAGTTTGCATGGAAGATGCAAACTACAGGCAACATTTTTCCCTAGCCCCCGATGGTTGCCAGCTGGTCGTGGACCGGTCACATGTCCAAAATGGCAGACTAGTTAGTAGTCAAGTGACAGTAAAACTTCAGTTGTCAGTACATTGGTGTTTGAGTTTGCAACATTAATATTTATAAACATGCCTGTCAAACAATATATTAAAAAAAAGATGCTGAATTTGCATCAAATGTGCAATTTGAGAACTTACAAATTTTGATCCCCACTTAACCCCCCCAGTAAGCCTATCCCAGCTCCAGCCCCCCTGCGTCCCTGAAAAGGATAAGGGGAGGTGGATGGATGGATGGGTGGACAAATTGTGACTACTTTTATGACTTTAAAAGTTGGTGAGGGTGACGAGCCATTTACATAAGACTAATTCTACTGAAATGCATGTTTGTGTGAGGCTGTGATTTACACCCAATGTTGGGTTGGGCTATTTAAACATGAGCATGCCTCATGAGCATGCCTGTATGCATGGTGACATATGCAAACTAGGCCAGAAGCCCAGCTGAGATTGATGGGAATGTCATTCCAATTGATTTACTGTGTGGGACATGATTTTTTAACCATATTTTAGTCATTGTCTGGTTTCTCACAGAACAACAGAAAGGAAGGAATAAAAGTCAGATCACATTAGTCAGTAAGGTTCATCCTCTGGAGACCACGAACTTTAAAGCAGTCCAACTGTTAGCTATTGATGTGGAGAGACCAAAAAGCCAGGGCCATGACATGAATAGAATTAGTATTACTGTAATACCTGTATTTTTTTTGTGTGTGTCAGGATGACAAACTGTTGATTGTGAAGCACTTTTACTTGTCCTCCAAATTTGTCAAGATAATTAATACTGGAATAACGTGTTAAATTCTGGCAGTGAATAAATCTGTACTTATTGAATTGTTTTGGATGCATGTGAGAGAAATGTGTTCCTGTGTCAATGCCCAGATAGAAGCAGCTACAGATATATGCCTCTTCTAATTTTCATGATGGGAAACAGTCACATCTTTTGGTGTCATGATTCTGCACTTTGTTTTGTTTTTGTTTACTTGGATGTGCAGCCTGTTGGAATTAGCTCTAGTAAAGGAAAAATACTACTTATCAGACATACATTATTTGCTTTTTGCCAGGAGGGAGAGGAGAGAGGAGAGCACTCTGCACTCTAATCTTTGCACACTAAACAAAACTACTAAAATAGAGCCATGCAGCGATGTGCCAAAAGCACCAATTTACCATCAACAGCTGTTTTTGGAACCTGAAGTGATCAAATTAATCTCATTCATCTAATGAAAGTGCTTCAGTTCAGGTGTATTATGACTACATGGACAGTAGTAACCATGGCCACAAAAAGCATGAAAATATGTGAATGCATCAGCATGCCGAATAACTTATTTTATCATTCATGTCAGCATAAAAACGATAGGAAGACCCCAACCATGCCTTCCTAATGTGGGAGTCAACCAGTAAGACCACTCCCCCATGACTGTGACCAATACGATCATCATCTCATCACAGTATACAAGTGATATACAACATGTGTGCCAAAGTGATATTTAAAGCTATCACATCATTTGGTATTTCATGTTCATGTTCAAGTTCTTTCTTGATCTTTTTGCACAAAATCTGTCAGAAGTGACAAATTTGTTTGGGCTGAATATTGCTCAGTTAATCCGCAGCAAGAATTGTTTATTTAATGTGTAATCATGTGCTTGAAGACCATGCTGTGAAAATGGAAAGTACTCCTTACAATGACAAATGTGACCTTGACCTTGTCCTTGACTACAGTTTGAAGGCCCATTAGGTGATGATAGCAAGTTTCACTACAATCTGACCAATGCTGTTGGAGGAATAGCGGTTCATGTGACTTGTGAGCAGACGGACAGCGGATGCCTCACCAAGGCAGGAGCTCATCGGTCCTTTGGTGGAATGAGCTAAATTAATCCCAGTATACATAGAAGCCAAAATAGTTTGTTTGCTTGCTTGTTTTTGTAGCAGGCTGTGAATATTCTTAAGGGAA
>VUQK01024647.1:14271-29084 GCA_015106715.1 Bujurquina vittata
CTCAAACATGTATATGCACACAAATAGTATAAGCAACATCAGCACAACGTGGCTCACTTTATTATTAATGCCCCCAAATCTTTATTGGCGCATGCCTTGCTTTGATTATGTGTGCCCACGTGCACCCGGTTGCAAGTATGTGCCTATGTGGATGTATGAGCTAGGATTTATGTACATTTCTTCTTGACATAAAGCTCATCTCAGTTTATCTCTAAAGCCAGTGCAGACTGATTCTTTGGTAAAAGTGAATCTATTAATAAAAGAGATTCGATCTCTATTGGAGAGATAAGATGTTTGCTCATTCTGCCTCCATTTGTCTGCATTTTTCTCCGGTTGACATTAAATCTTACCACTGCAGCCATCTGGGCTTAAATAATCATTTAGATTTGTAAAGTTTAAAAGCAAAGTGGGGGGGAAAATCTGGTGTGCTCTGCAGCATTTACTAAAAATAAAGGAAAATATTTTAGCTTGCGACACAATCTAATAGTTTTTTGTGTGTGTGTGTGTGTAACATAATAGAAGGCTGACATCTAATCAAAGCAGATGTTGCTGAGTATAGCAGACTGCATCAACATATTGGACGAGGCTAACAAAGCTCCAAGTCCATCTGCGCAGAATTACACACAGAATTATGTTTAACATCACTGCATTTATCTGGGTTAAGCATTTGTTTTATTTGACTGTTTTTGCACAAATCCAAGTCTCTGGGGTATTTCCAGGATTTTTCTTATTTTAATTGGGGTGACAAATTTTCGTAAATGCAAAATATTTGGCATGTTTTTCAGTCTCATGTACAGCGTCTGTACAGCTATATTTTGGGAATAGTAGGAATACATGGGAGTTTAAGTATTTTTTATTTAATTACTGCTTTGCAAAGTAGTGAAACATGTATTTACACACATTAAGAGTAGAAATAGATATAGCATAACATAGAAAACTTAAAGTACACTAAAATAGTAGTTCAAAAAAAGTACTTGAGTAAATGTACAACATCCATTCTCTCATCCAGTTGCATTGGGCATTGTAAAGTGTTTTTGTGTGTGTGTTTTTGTGTATGCGTGTATGTGTGTATTATGTTCCCATTAGTGAGTAATTGGGTTTCCAGTTTTATCAGCTTGTTGATGCGTTGATAAAAAGGTGAGGAGACATTAAATGGTCTATTAGCCACATTAGGCTGTACATTTTATTCTCTCCCTTTGAAACCTTTTTAGCTTCATTTTACAAATGCACAATAACTGGGACAAAAATTCTGTCCAATTATTTTAGCTGTTAACCAAAGTGTATGCAAGTTACACTAACGTGATGAATGAGTTTAAATCACAAACTTTCACTTTTAATTTAAAGGTCTGAACAAATATATTTACTGTAGTTTAATTACTGCTATTCTGTTTAGAAGAAGTTTACTGTTTTCAGCATCTCATTTGTAATTGGACAAATTAAGTTATTAATAAATACTTCATACTTTCTTGAAATGACCTCCTGAAGTGTGGCACACATAGACATCCCCAAAGATTGGGTTTCCTCCTCTGTGATACTTTGTTAAAGCTTTACTGCGGCTGTCTTCATTCTTTTGGTTTTTATGCCTTTTGTTTTTTTGTCTTCAGCAACTGAAAAACAGCTTAATCACCAGATGATTGATTCAGACCAGATCATTAAGGCAGCGCAATATTCCACTACTTCATCTTTCAAAATATGATGGATCGCTTTCATATTATCTTTTGGATCTGTATTTTCTGTGCTGTGAAAAAATATTTCCCCCCACTTCCTGATTTATGTTTCACATCATCAAACACATTTCAATATTAGACAAAGGTAATCTGAGTAAATACATGCAGTTTTTAAATGATGATTTCATTTATTAAGGGAAAAAAAATCTATACAAACCTAGCTGGCCCCATGTGAAAAAGTCATTTGAAGAGCTCAATTTCATTAACCACACCCAGGCCTAATCACTGCCAGACTGGATAAATCAAGAAATCCCTTAAATAGAACCTGTCTGACAAAGTTAAGCAGGTAAACTATCTCAAAAAGCAGCATATCATGCTGTGATCTAAAGACACAGCTGAGATACAAAATCAGTGACATCTCTCAGTCTGGACAGGGTTAACCATTTCTAAGGCTTTGGGACTCCAGCGAACCGCGATGACAGCCGTTATCCATAAATGGAGAAAACTTGGAACAGTGGTAAACCTTCCCAGGAGTGGCCGACCTACTAAAGTACTCCAGGTGCGCACTGACAATCATCCAGGAGGTTACAACAGAATTCAGAACAACATCTATAGAACTGCATTCATTATTCAACATTAAGAAAGGGACTGTGCAAACATGGCATCCATGGGAGAGACCCAAGGTGAAAACCACTTCTGACCAAAAAGGACACACAAGGTCGTCTCATGTTTGCAAAAAAAAAAAAGAGACTTTTGGGAAATTAGTCTGTGGACTGACGAGACAAAAGTTGAGCTTTTTAGTTCCCCTGTTGATGACAGACAGCAGAGTTTTTCCAGTACCAAACCATCCAGCATCCGTCCAGCGTTTGTCCGGCTCTCATCTTTTTACTAAATTCGCCACTCCTTGGTCATTTATATTTGAAATCTTCTGAAACTTGGCACAGATACCCTTTGGGTAAGCCTCTACAAAATAGGGGAAATGGATTTTCAATTTTTGTCTTGTGTATGTTATTTTTGTACTCAACTCTTGATTTGACCACTCCTAATGTCCCCACTGTCTTTCTGTTGGTCTTGTTTAGCTTTTGCAGCCTAAGGATGGCTCTGCAATGAGTGCTCCTTTGACTGCATATTGTGGATTAACAGCAGCAGTTCCTGAATGCAATTGCCGCTTTTAGGATTATAGCCAGACCTTTGACCTGCCCGATTCATGTAGGCACGATAAAGAAATACAGTTTAGTCATCACTTGAAACAGCTTTATAATTAATTGCCCAATTACATCTGAGTCCTTGTTGCAGCTGCAGTGGTAAATGCATTTGTTGTTGTGCTTTTTTTTTTAGTTCTTCTTGTTTTGTTTTATTATATCAGCTAATATTTCAGGAGAAGCTCTACACAAACATAGAATTTACGCTATCTGCAGCAATAGGATGACTATTTGGATCAAATATTTAGAAATTCAAATTTCTGTCATATTTCCACTCAACGTAAAACTTTGTGTATTCTCTCTATTCCCATCCCCCACCAAAAAAAAATATGCTTGAGTTATGTATTATCTTTGAGTCTTTATTTGTTATTTTCTAAGTATTGGGCTCATTAATCTTTGCTTCTCTGCATCTCTCTGTTTATGTTTCTCTGTCTTTCTTTGCATACAGAGTTGGGTGGAACGTGCAAGTCGACACGCTCTCCTGTCAGACATCCTAGATCTATCTGAGCTATTTCACCCCGATACCTTTCTCAACGCTTTGAGACAGGAAACTGCCAGGTACCACACCGGACACCAGTGGGTTTATTAGAGACAATTAGTAGATGTACCAATGCTAAAAAGTATACAAATTTATGTTGTTTGTTTTAGAACCATGGCCTGTTCTATGGATAGTTTGGTGTTTGTATCCTCGTGGAGGAGTCCGATTGCACAGGCAAAACTACAAGTAAAGGTAAAATCACACAGTAACCCACTGCTCATGCATGCATGTATCAGATCCTCCCCTCCATCTGCAGAAGAATACTAGTGCTATAAACAAGACAGGCTCTGGCTGAGTGATAATTAATAGAGGAGAAGACAGCAAGAATAGTTTACAGATGAAGATAAGGAGGCAGGGGCTAAAAGATTAAAGAAAAAGCTGTGTACCAGATGTGCACAATGCATGAGTCCAGCTTTCAGAAGGGCACAGTATCCTAATTTATGCTTGACCATAGTACACGGGGACCACGCGAGTAAACTAAGCTGGACTTTTGCACATGTGCTCGGCACAGTAAAGATCCCCTACTGTGAGTAAACGCTTGATTAAGGACCAGGCCGCTGCCTTTGACAGCAGTCAGCTCAGGTCTCTGGTGCATTTTGATACATTGTTTGATCAGAAAGGACTAGAATTAAGCAAACTGTGCAGCACTCCTCTCAGTCATCAGTTATTCATTTTATCCTTTGATTTCAGGGTGATATAACTGTCTTCAATATAATACTTTAAGGCAATAGTTTCATTACTCTCGTGCCAATAAAAATTGGCACAGTCTGACTTGCCCTTAGTTAAAATACACAAAGAGAGAAGGAAAGGGTGTTGGTGCTGACACAGAGGCTGCAGCTGCAGGGAGGGAAGGGGAAAACACTCAGACATCTGACAGAGAAAGTGAAAGGATATAATTGTTGTGAAGCAATGAACTCACACACACACACACAGTGAAGCATTTTCTGGATTTGTGTCTTGTTCTCTCTTTTGCTTTTTCTTGCCCAGATTATGGTGATTTAGTAGTTGTCTGTGTATGTCTTATTTGACGCCAGAATTCCCTTTATTGTCTGTCCTACTGTGGAAAATCCCTAAGTCACTGGACTGAATTCACTTGATGCCTCTTTCATGTACTATATAGCATGCTAGTTAATCTCGTAAGGGCTCCCACCGTTCCACATTTCAGTCAGAGAGTTGCTGTTCTCCCTTTGTTCTGTTTTCATGTGTCTGTTTCTGTTCCTCACCTTATCTTTTAAATTTTCTTTGTAGATTGGAGGTCTCCAGTTGGAGGGTTGTAGTTTTGATGGTGTCCATCTTTGTGAGAACCAACATGATTCTCCCAGTGTGTCAGCTGTCCCACAATGCTACATGGCCTGGGTTCCACAGGTATGCATTTGTTTTTATAAGAACTCCATACTGTACAGTACCTGACAACAATTTTTTTAAATGTTTTGTTCAAGATGCACATCAAAGATTTCCAGAGCTCACGGTAATGTTCTTTTTTTTTTGTTTTTGTTTTTTACAAAAGCCACCAATATTCAGTTTATGCTAAAAAAAAATGGATAAAAAGCAGGAAATTTTTACGTTTAGGCTCTTGGCAGCAGTCGTTTGCAATTTCCTTTGAAAAGTGTCTCAAATGATTAAGTAATCATCTTAATAGTTTCCAAGTTATTTCATCTCAATTAACTAATTAGTTAATGAAGTAATTGTTCTTTGGCTTAAGGTGTATGACAGGGATCCTCAAATCCAGGCCTCGAGGTCCGGTGTCCTGCAGGTTTTAGATGTGTCCCTGATCCAACACACCTGAATTACCTCCTCAGTATGCAGTCACATTCTCCAGAGTCCTGCTAATGACTTCTATATTTGACTCAGGTGTGTTGGATCAGGGACACATCTAAAACCTGCAGGACACCGGACCTCGAGGCCTGGATTTGAAGATCCCTGGTGTATGATGTTGGAAATACAAGTTTTTAACAAAATTGCACTACCAAGCAAAGTTTGCAAGGAGGTATATGCTGCTGCATCAAAATGCTCCTTGAAATTGCATTGATCACTAGCAGGTTGCCGTGGTCACCCATAGTTTGCATGGACGATGCCGACCTGTCTGCAAACACTTCTGGAAATCCTTTTGTGACCAATTCCACCTAGTGCCAGCCAACAGCCTCCAGCAACCACTCATCAGTCGTTTAGGGAATTCACATTTTTCCCCAGTGATCCGAGGTTGCCGGGAGTTCACTGACCAGTGACTGAGAGATGACAATATTTAATTGTTTGGCATGTAAACTCTTTAATATACAATATTTATTTTATTTATACTTCATCCTAGAACTCTGTTGCTGACTCCACTGCAACAGAAGAGAGTATCTGGCTGCCTCTCTATACCAACTCTGAGAGGGTGAAGGTAGTCACGCACATCTCTCTGCCCTGTGGACCAAACCCCAGCCAGTGGATACAGTGTGGAGCTGCTCTCTTTCTCAAACAGCAGTAAAAGGACGACGTCTTGTTGTGACGAGACATGAGACCGCACTGAAAAAGGGTTTTCTGAGCTTCGTAGGCCTTAATGGAGATCTGACCGGGGCAACAAATAAATGGGGTACATTATTAGGACTCTGACATGTCAGTCTGATATGGATCTATGAGCATATTAGCTCATAGAGCAAACGTCTGAAAACCCATTCATTTTTTATGACTATTGTTGGAATTATAATATGAACTTTTATTATGGTTTCTATATATATATTACTGTGGTTTCCTGTATTGTGATGGGGAGATGTTTGTGATACTTTTAAATGAGCTTTCGAAGGAACTGCAGTCCTGTTCACATCCCCCATACAAACGTATCCCCCACAGCACACAGACACACGCACAGAGAGGAAGACACAGACAGGCACACGCACAGACACACACACACGGGTACATGAACGCGCACACATGCAAGTCACGTACGCCATGCACATACACGTAAGCACACATCCATATATGGTAAACGATAGGAATGTTGCTGACTGTATGTTGTAACTGGAGGTTTGTGGCCTCACATGACTTTTTTTATAGTATGCATGTTTGAATAAAGGCTGCGGGGGGCAGCGGCTCGGTGAAGATCCCTCCTTTGTGTACTGAGGGACGCAGAGGACGGCTTCCCTTGCAAGTAAAATAAGAGTTGTGCATTTGTTCCATGTTTCAATAAAATGATTTGAACCTATCACTATCATTTGTATAACAGAGTGCAAGGGAAAAGACCAGTGTAAGAAAACAGGATGAAGGAATAATTGATCGTCTTTCGGGCTGTGTTATGACACTAAACCTTGAATGAAAAGCAAGCTTAATAAATTAGAAACACTACGCTGTCAGTAAGTTTTGCTGTTTTTAGGGTAACAAGAAAATTGTGTTTATTTCATGTTTGATTTTCCTAAAGTTTTTAAGCCTAAATGTCTTTTGCATAGTTACTCTGATACCTGCTGTATTTTTGGGCCTATTTATTCCAAATAAAGATAAAATAAATGACATTCTTGCTGTCATTTATAGAACAACATTGTACAACAAGTACTAACTGACGTGTGTTTGTGTGGTTGTGTGTAGTGTTGTAGAATGGTGCTGACCCTCCATCACATCCTATTAGTAGTCAGAACTGTTGACAGTGAACAATACAGACCCCGGTTCTCTGTGTTCTGCCGCTCCCTCAGCTCTGCTGAAAGGGGCTTTACAGACATGAAGCACTTTAGTGTCAGTTCTCTTTCTCAAACACACATACACACATGCACAAGTTAGTCCCTAACCTCTGTGTGATTGGTTCTGAGTTGAGGTTGAGCGGAGTCAGTGAAGCTGTGATGGATGGCCCCTGAGCTGCAAGGGAGGGCGTGAGGTTTGGAAGGTTTGTGTGCATGCTTGTGTATGAATCCAATCATAAGCATCAAATTTGATTGATGGCTTAATTAATACTTTTTTTTTCCCCCTCCAACACCCTTTTTTTTCAGTTTTGCTTGTGCCGTTTCACAAATGTCTATTAATGTGAGTGTATGGAAGTCTGAGGGTGTGTGCGGTGCGGTGTGTGTTTGTGGAGACAGAGAGGAGAGTTGAAATGAGGGAGGAGCGGGTATTGTGTGTGCACTGCAGTGTGACAAAATGGGAGTGAAATGGAACAGCAGGTTTAAAAAAGAGAGAGGATTGGATTTCAGCGAAACATGGCCCTCTGGGTCAGAGAGGGAGAGAGAGAGCGACAGAAGCATGGAGGCAGAGGAGGAGAGAGAGAGATGATGATGCAGGGGATGGGAAAGAGTGAGAAAAGGGCCATAAAACTCGGGCGAAAAAATTGAAGAGAAACAGGAAAATGAGCGTGGCAAAGGTGACAGGGTTTGGGAGGAGAGGTTAAAGGGAAAGATGGATGGAGGGAGTTAGGACAAGTAGTGAGTGAGTTATGGGAAAATGAACAGGGGAGGGGTAAAGAGTGAAATAGGGAGCTTATATAAACTTTATTCAATACTGCAGGGTTTACACCTGCTGCAGAAGTGGACATACTGTCAGTTTGTTCTGCATTTCTTCAATGGCATAAAGATCTTTTGACCAGCGCTTTTAATCATAGCCCTTTTGCTGTAACAAATCAAAGCTCAGCTCTAAAGGCTGATTACTTTCTATCTGCCAAAAGCTTCGCAAAAATTACATTGTTGAAATTGGATTCAAAACAGCAAGTGCTGCTTCACAACTCTTCCGTGTGTTTTGATGGCTTCTAATCCTGTAGGCAGCGGTGGAAAATTAACATCAGCATTGCAGCAAACAAAAAAAGGCTTTGCCAAGGGCTTGTTTCCAAGGTAATGTGTTTACAGAGTTTTGTCTTTATCTCAAATTAGCATGCCAGGTTTGAGAAACTATTGTGATAGAAACTCCTGCTGCGATGGTGTTCAGCATCTGCCCTAGTAGGTTGTTTGGAGTTTTGATCCCAAACCCACACAACATGAGTAATCTCTTGAAACGTCAGAGCAATGACGTAAATGGGGCACGCAGAAGATTGCTGCAACTGACAAATTTCTGATTTACCTCAGCAAAGTATTGAAATTCATTTCCAAACAACCATGTATACATACTCAGTATGCATAAAGTAATACTTTTCCCTGCGCTGTCTCCCCCCACTACCACCACACACACACACACACACACACACACACATTCACTTTTTGGACCCTCCCTCCATTCTTCCTGAACTTCCTCCACGACGCCCACAATTCAAAGTGTTTGGGGATTTTTTGTGCTGTTTAAGTGACAATACAATAATGCTTATGTAAACCTTGCCTATGTGAGACAAACATTTTGTTTTCTGATAATATCTCTAACACACCTCTTTTTTTTCTTGCCCAAATAAACACACGAGGGAATAAACAGAAACGAGCGAGACCTTTTCATTTGTTTTTCTATAGTGTGGATATATAATCAGGCCTCCTCAGACTGGAGTCGGGTTTGTTCAACATTTAGTCTTCCTTTCACAGCGTGTCGAATGAATCAGACGATGGTATTTTAATTTTTGGCACCCAGTATGCTATCTGGGCCAACATCTGTTGGGTCTCCATAAAACAAGAATGATAAAATATCTGGTTCCCAGATTTAAAATTATAAGACGCTCCTGCGTCAGGCAGTTGCCATATTTTAATAAGAGGTACATGACTGGAACCTTGTCTCTGGGGCTTCTCTTGATGACACCTCTGCTCTCTCCCGCTGCCTTCATCGGCTTCACAATTTGATTCAAATATCTCACTGTGCTGTTTTCCCAATAAACACCCTGGATTACCAAAAAAGAAAAAAAGCTGCAGTATGTCCCACTGCAACAGAGGGTTTTCAGGGGTGGGAAGTGAGAGAAAAAAGCCAACACAGTCCACAGCATGTGCAGAAAGCAGGATAGAAACATGCTGAAAATACACTGCAGGAGAGCAGAATGGAGGAGGTGTGGAGAGGGATGCGAACATTACTGGCAAGAAGGCAAAAACGCAAGAGAGGACAAATGAGATCTACCTGCATTGAGCAGGTTCAATTTACCCAAAGGCAACGGCAGCAGAATAATATTGTACCAAGACATGTCTGTTTAATGCCCATTCTGCAATTGTACATAAAGTATCTATGTATCTTTATGCAATATTAAAGTTACCGGTGATATGAAAAGCCAAAGTTTCATATTGTGCTATTAAATATTGTGTTTCTGATTCCATTCATTTTTCATGCTGTTTGATCCACTGGCTCGAGACCTTTTTTTGGAAGTGAGCTCTCGCTCCTGGTGTCTGTCTGCCACACCCCTGACCGCCACACGCAAACAGTCCCTTGTTGTTAGTGGCTCTGCTTTAGTTCAGTTACCCTTTTATTGTCTGTTATCAATTCTCCAGTTTTATGGTTGGCTGAGGAGCCAAGGATTGTGATTTTTGATTACATAGGTTATTGAGTTTCTCTTCTTTAAACACTGGTGGGGTTTGTATGATTACTTTGGCACTGGAGACCCTGATACTTGTGCTTCTTTTTTCTTTCTTATTTTCATTTTCTAAATTACTGTAAATTTGCTGCTAAACAAATTAAAGGAATATTTTGAAAGTGCATCAGATCTCAATGGGGGAAAAAAATCATGCTGGATCACACTACTGATATCGATTGGGTAATGTGTTAGGAATGAAAGGAGGCCACACTGATGGAAATGAAAATGATCAACCTACAGAGGACTGAATTCAAAGACACCCCAAAATCAAATGAAAAAAATGTTGCTGCATGGTAGTCTATGCTGTTGAAATTTCATTGCAACTCAAAATGGTGCTCAGTAGTTTGTATGGCCCCCACGTGCTTGTATGCATGCCTGACAACATTGGGGCTCCTTATGAGATGATGGATGGTGTCCTGGGGGACAGTGAGGTCCAAACTGGCGGTGTTGGATGGAACAAAACATAATGTCTCAGAGGTGTCCTACTGGATTTAGGTCAGGCAAGCCATTGCCCAGGATGCAGTGGTGTGTGTGTGTGTGTGTCCCTTCATGGATATGCCATCACTGACCCACCATCAAACTGCTCATGATGTTACAGGCAGCATAACATTCTCCACAGCTTCTCCAGACACTTTCACCTGTGTTATATGTGCTCAGATGAACCTGCTCTCATCTGTGAAAAGCACAGGACACCAGTGGTGGACCTGCCAATCAGGCTCATTGGTACCGGGCAGTGGGTACAGGGCCCACTAACGTGAGCCCCGTCCACCCTCATGAAGTCTGTTTCTGATTGTTTGATCAGAGAGATTCACACCGGTGGCCTGCAGGAGGTCATTTGGTAGCTCTGCAGTGCTCATCCTGCTTCTCCTTGCACAATAGAGCAGATACTGGTCCTGCTGATGGGTCAAAGACCTTGTATGGCCCTGTCCAGCTCTCCTAGAATCTCCTTTATCTTCTTGAGACTGTGCTGGGAGATGCAGCAAACCTTCTGGCACGTATTGATGTGCCACCCTAGAGGAGTTGGACTATGTGTGAAACCTCTGTAGGGTCCAGGTACCCCCTCATGCTACCAGTAGTGACACTGACTCTAGCCAAATGCAAAACTAGTGGAAAAACAATCAGAAAAGGAGGAGGGAAAAACATCAGTGGCCTCCACCTGTAAACCCATTCCTGTTTTAGAGAGTGTCTCATTGCTGCCCCTCTAGTGCACCTGTTGTTAATTTCATTAACACCTGAATCAGCTGAAGCTGATTAGCAACCCCCTCTGCCTCTTAAATGACCAGATCAACATCCCAGAGGCAGAGACTTGATGCTAAACTTTGGTTAAAAAGTGTTCCTTTAGTTTTTTTGAGACGTGTGTTTGAGCCTGTATGAATACTTTTGACTGTGTGTGGATCAGAGAAAATCCAAACTGAATTCAGACTCACCCAGTTCTTGTTTGTCATTAAAGATGGATGCTGTACAATGGTTCCACCCTGGAAAAGGAACAGTTCAAATAAATAATTAAAAGCCCAAAACGGCCACGACATTCATGCCCGTGATGAGTGGATGTTAACTTCTGATCACAGATATATCTAGTTTTATCTGAAAGCTAAAGATGCTCTAAATACATGATAGTTACAGTAGTTTTTAGGTAGCATATTCCAGTATTAACTTCCAGCATTCACCCTCGCATGGTCTAATTTTAAAAAGCTCTTTAGAACCTTAAAGAGGGAAAAAAAAAGTATTCAATATTTCACAAAAAAATGAGAGAAAAGCCCAAGAAGAACTTTAGTTTTTCTCGTATCTTCTCCTGTTAATCTCACGACCCATCCGATTTATCTCGACCCCGCAGAGGCGAATCAGAGGACTGAAACACTGAACGACATGTAAACTAATGAAAGCTACGCCCTTCAGAGCAGCTGAACGCAGTCTGTACCAACACACTAACAGTGCGACCATCATGTTTTCAGCTCCTTTTTGAAGTTAAATACAAAAAGCTTGCATTTTATTTAATAAAAAAATTTAAATGCATTTAGATGCAATACCCCAAAATTCAGAATAAGCCGCAAGTCTTGGCATCTGGGACAGGAAAAGGTTTACATTATTTTGCATTGAGAAACACCCCAAAGTCTAATTAACTTTTAAAGGAGATAAAAGTCTTGAATTTAAATGCCCAGTTTGTATGTGTATAGAAATGTGCTGAAAAGCAGTTATATAATCAGATTTCCATCGCACAACGATGCCACTAAAAATCACCACTGGGAAGAGGAAGTTTGATCTTGACATAAAACACTTTATTACAAACAGAATTTATATAAAATACACGTACTCAGGTTTAAAAGGGGGAAAAATGATGGAGCAAAGTGCAAACACAAACAAGATAAAATGAGTAGTCGAACCCGCCCTTCCCCTGAGAAAGCACACGAACGGCTTTGAACCCAGTGAAATGTCAGAATCGGAGACCCGCACTTTAGAAGTAACAACAACAAATCACTCATGTTGTGCAGGAATATCAGAGGCAGCCATGCAGGAACGCTCCAAAGTCTGAACACAGGGAGGGAGAGAGGAGGGAAAAGGGGGGGGCTGACAATGTTTTTTTGTGGTTAAACTAAGTTGACAGGCATAAGAGGAGCTACTGCAGCATGAAACATCACCGAGCTGGAGGGTAAACAAAAACAGATTAGGAGGAAACACACAGGCGCAGTGTGTTTGAATACATCTGCGTCACCTGTGGAGGCAGATTTACTGTAACTCTGACCCTCAGCTGACATTTTTTCCTGCTTTTTCGGAGCTTCGCTGCAGAATATTTTGCAGGACTGAGCGCCAGCGTTTAAATGCAATAAATTAAAAGCAATTTATGCAGAAGTGTAAACCCCGAGCGGACGCAGCGTTACATGAATTACCGCAGCCAGAAGTTTTCGTCTGGAGCAGCAGCTGACAGGCCAGCGACATTTACGTTTGGCCGAGCAGAAGCTCGGCTAATTTATGCAAGTTTTTCCTTTTTTTTTTTCTTTACTTAAAATAACTTCCCAAACGATTACTTCTACACCAGCAGCTCAGACGGCCATCTCCCTGAGAGATTGGGGGTGGGGTGTCAAAGTTTCAGTGGGATGACGGGCCAGTATTTGGGCTGTTTGCGGTCACAGTTCCTTTCAAAAGTGAGCTGCATCGCCGCCTCCATGCCCATGATCTTGGCCGCGTCCTCGCCGTACAGCTTCTTCATCTCGGCAGTGCGTCTCTCACCGGGTCGCTCGGAGGGCGGGGCGACGCTGCTTCGCAAGGAAACCCCGTGCAGGTCCTGGTCAGCCGGCACGTAGCTGTCCAGCAGCTCGGCCTCCATCTGCTGCTGCTTCTCTGCAAGGATTGCACCCGGAGTATTTTTAGACACATATCAGACAGGATCTTCACCATAGACTAAACATCTGGAGACAGTGTAGTTTTAATTTAAAAAAATCACTAGAGCACCCACTCCCCTTTGTTTACTTACTAAGCTCCTCTCTGTGTCTCTCTGTCTGGGCGAAATACTGCCGGAGCTCCTCGCTGATCTCCATGTTGCTGACATCACACTCGATCTCACTTTCCGAGCTGCTTTCCTCTGTGCCATCCTCCTCATCGTCGCTGCAGCTCTCTCTGGACAACCAGTCTGCGTAGCGTTGCTGGTTGCCGGATCCCCTCTCCTGGCAGTAGCCCGGGCCATAGGCGGCCCCCAAGGCCTTTCTGTAGGCCCGCCTGTGCCTCTGGTGCCACGCCATGGCCTGCTGGTAGTGTTGCCAGTAGCGGTTGTACACCGGGCTGGAGAACCAGGACATTACAGTGCTGATGTCCTCCTGCTAATGAGAAGGGTCAGCACAGGTTTGATCAGGTTATTGATGATTTTCCCAAGAAAAATCTGCTGCTTTACATAAAAAAAAGTGTATACTAGAGTCTTCTCAAGCTAATAAAGCTGCCAGAACAACTAAAATGTGCACCCGCACGACTCTGGACAAACCTCACATTTAATCTCGGTCCTTCCAGGGTTCAATGTGCCAGCTGAGGCTATAATTACAGACTACAAAATAAAGGCATTATCATGAGTTTACTTACCATGGCGATAACTGAAGCTTACCAGATGTTACTATTTGTTAATGTTGTGCCATTTGCATACCTGGACAGAGACACAGG
The DNA here is from genome assembly GCA_015106715.1 of Bujurquina vittata. Lineage (NCBI taxonomy): Eukaryota > Metazoa > Chordata > Actinopteri > Cichliformes > Cichlidae > Bujurquina > Bujurquina vittata. Next base: position 28,246 of record VUQK01024647.1, read on the forward strand.
CAAAGTATAAAAGCAAAGTATAAAACGGGGAGCAAGTTAAATACTCTCCAAAAACACGTTGTGTTGTAGCGCGGCCACGCAAACAAAAATGGACGCGCTCTGTCTGTCACACTTTTTATGCAGCTGCACCGTAACACGCTCCGACAATTCACACCGTTAATATGTTAATGTATTAAACGTTTTGGCCCGTGAAATGCCTCCGGTTATGACACATTTACCTGTGTAGCGTTAACTTGTTTAGCGGAGCAACACTTCCTCGGAGAGAAATTTCCCAGCAGCCCTTGAGTCACAGCTAAAATAACTAGTGGCTATTTGGCGCCACCCAGTGGATTCTGCGCAAACATGCAGAAAGATCATCAGATGGCCTGATTAAAAAAAGAAAAGCCACAGGATCTATGACAAGATAATGCTTATGTGTCACATGCAGTTATACACAGTACAATGTACAGTGAAATGTTTTTGTACCTGCATCCAATAGTAAGTAGTGAGAAAAAGAACAAAAAAAAACAAGATAAAAACAAAAAAATATATGCTTCTTTTTTGTGAAAAATATGTGAAACTATATACGCATATAAACTATATATATATGCACTGAATTTATGCAGTGTGTATGTAAAATATCCATAAATACACACATATAATAATACATATAATATAATACATATAATACATATGATAATATGTATTATATGTATTACATATAATATAATATGTATATATATATACCATGTTGTATATACATATATATATATATATATATATATATATATATATATATATATATATATATATTTAATATTATATATTAATATAAAATATATAATATATAATTTTTTAAA
>VUQK01024656.1:8942-40938 GCA_015106715.1 Bujurquina vittata
CCCCTCCGGAGCTCCACTCTTAAACCTCCACATCCAGGAGCACCCGGAGACCCAGCACACCATGAGAAGGATCACCGTCGCACCGCTGAGAGTCATCTTGATTCAGCTCCTGTCCAGGACCGGGGAGGTGGAGGTCTGTCCAATCGGATTCCAACAGCAGGACTCCCGGACTCGTTGGTTCAGCTGCGGCGCATCTTGATCCTGATCTGGGCTTCACGGGTTTCTTTGAGTCCAGTTCAGTGAAAAATAAGTTGAGGTGAATGCTTTTAAATGAAATAAATACGTCCTGTTCTTTTATTCTGCCACAGGTTACTGTTTGTCCGACCTTGCATTAAGCACAAAGCGCGCAGAAGTGTGCATCCGCTCAACAAAGATATAAAGGGTTTTATTTTTTACTAAATAAAAGCGACACGCAAGGAAAAAGGGGATAAACTGTTGTAATGCTATCTGTGGTGTACCCCCGTCACAAAGTGCGTACCAAAGTAATCCAAAGTACCGTGCAGGAATAATGTCCAGTGTCCCGGCTATAATAAGCCGTAGAATCGCTCCTCTCTGTGCCCTGGTGTCGCCGATCCTGTCCCGCTGCTAGAAACAAAATTCCGCTCGTTTGCTGGTTAACATTATTTCAGTAAATTAAACGAAGAATTTAAAAAAAATGCATGTTTACCTCTAAAAATAAAACCAAAAATGCAAACCAAGAGCGCGCACTGTGCTGCCGGAGCTCGAGCAGGATGGGGATCACCGGGATATGGCAGAGGATGTACTGCTCTACAGCGCGACGGCCCCGCCCTCCGGAAAAGGCTCAGCGCAAGTGACCGCAGGTAAGGTGACGTCACGCGACAGGTGTTTAGCTCTCCTGTGCGGCGGAAACGCGACAGCTCATGTCAAGTTCATTTACCCACTAAAGATGTTTTGTGGGATTTCTTCACAATTAAAGAGTCATTTCGCGCGTGGGAATGACTCTTCATGGGGTCAAGGGGGTAATCACGGGTTTCGCCACGTTATTATCTTATTGTGGGAATGTCTGCTTTGTCAAGCAATGACATAAAAGCCTGTGTGGCTCCAGTGAAAGGTGTTATTACAATAATCATAGAATCCCAGGAGGATTCAGGTAACAACAACAACAAAAAGTGAAATGAGATCAACATGTTTAAGAGTTTAATCTGCTGAAAACACGGCAGGGTGTAGGGACGGGGTCGGTGCAACATGAAGGCTGAGCTAATAGAAATGCAGCAATAGGCAGGTGTGTAGTGTGTAACCAATGTGTCACCTAGATTGTACTACACGGAAATGAATCACTATTTACTGACAACAGCTGGAATTACCCAACTATACACAGTAAATGCGTGGGTTGTGAGCTTTAAAAAAAAAGAGCGAATATTAAGAGTTCTGGATAAATATAGTGAATAAAAGGCAAATTAAATTTTCTTTCTTTTAATTTTTTGGGGGCAAAACCTTTAAGGAAATGTCACACATTAATCAGTTTCTTCAATTAATACACTTTCAATTTCAAACACTTCGCATTCCACCAGTTTGTTGCCTCTATTCATTTTTTAACTCTACGCCTTAATCTGCCTGTCAGTCATATGACATCACTGTAGGGGGCGGGGCTTAGAGTAAAGACGATTAAACAGCAGATGTGATGTTAATGGTCTGCGAGCTTTTAAACGCCCTGATAATAGCTTGTGTTATGCCAGGGGTGATAACTGATGGTTAATCTGCAGCTCACACAGTGCTGTCATTTTAAATATACATTCATTTTTCTTTGCGTGATTAATTGCGCAGCAGCCACGTATGCTGGCTTTCCCGTGTTTTTTTCTCCCAGCATGCTTGGCAATGCATGCTGACTGACCGATTTCACGGGGCGGGGGTGCAGACATGTACCCTGAGTTTAGGATAATGGGAGGGGGTCACGCAGGACCCCGGATTAAAGGATTTGATAGACGAAGAGGGGGAAGGCGGAGGGGGGCTGGGGTCAGAGGTGAGGCAGCTGATGTTAAAAAAAAGTCAAATGGCGCTAAGCAGTGAGCGCCGTCTCTAATCGAGCTTGATTAAGCTCACACTGTGCGTGTCCCATCTTTAAGCGGCCAATGAATTTCAAATGACTAAACATCGGTCAGTATCACAATAGATGTCTTCATCGGTGACGGCTGCAGTGACCGCTGGAGCTAAAGGCATTTTTCACAAAAGCCCACCCTTGACTTTTGGGGTGGTGGGCATATTTATCAATGTCATTCTGGTCCAGATCCATGTCAAGGTCAGTCCCTGTTTAGACTAACTGCAGGAGGGTGGTGGCGAGATGGTTGCCTTTGTCCAAACTCAAATTTGTCTGAGCTTGGCTGCTGCCCCCTTCAGGACAGGTGATGCAAATGTTAAATAATATGATTCGTTATCCAGACCAATGCACTGAAAGAAGCAGAGAAAATAATGTTTGTGCTAAAAATATCAGTTAACAGCTGTAGCTCAGGAGGCAGAGCGGGTCACCTAAGGATCGGAAGGTCGGCGGTTCAATTCCTGGCTGCTCCAGGCTGCGTGCTAAAGTATCCTTGGGCAAGATACTGAACCCCAAGTTGCTCTCTGACGCAAGCATTGGAGTATGAATGTGTGTGAATGTTAGACATTAGGCATTAAGCTTAGTTACATATGGAAGTGCTCGTATGATTGATGATGATAAATGTAAGCATGTTGTATAAGCGCTTTGAGTGCTCAGATAGAGTGGAAAAGCACTATATAGTAGCATGGGGTGAGACACCAAGACAAAGCAAGATACACACTGTCAGGTTGATTGAGTCCTTTAACTCACTCAGCACGCTCTGGTTCAAATTGAAACACAACATTTGCATAAACCGGGCACACAGATTGGCATAAATTAACCGGAGGCACCAACCAGAGTGGAGTACGGCCTAAAAGGGGATTGCCTCGGCTGCTTATCTGTCACCACACATTAATATTCAGACCCTGATGTAAGGACACTGCAATCCGTGACCTCGCACTACTTTGGTTAATGTGTGTGTCGCTGTGCGGGACTGTTTATGCATTGTCACTTGTCTGTTAATGTGCACACTTCTCCTGCATGTGTGCCACCCAAGACCAGACACTGGCTTACAGGCCAAAGGTTGTTGCGGGTCTGCATGTGTGTGTGTGTGTGTGTGCGTGTGTCACTAATAGCAGAAGCTGGAGGGACTGTTCTGGGGAAGAGGATGACAGAAAAGAAAATCAGACAGGGGAAAGAGATGGAGAGAGACACACAAGCCATCTCCTCCAGCAAATGTAATTATATGGCTCAAAATCAGGGAGCTGCTTCTTGGTCAGCTTTAGGCTGGGCAAACACACACGCACATACATACACACACACACGATCGTGACCTTGTCCTTGGACATCATCGTAGACACAGAAGCAGGGACTTTGTAAAAATCTCTGTCTGGAGTCTGTGCATTAAATCTAGCAAAACTGTGACCAATCTGATTGCTGTGTAAGTAATGCACGCACTCAAGGATATTAATTCTATTCCAGTTAATATTCACTCACAGCCTGTGTGTGTGTGTGTGAGCGAGAGAGAGAGAGGGGAGGGGTCACAGTAAGGCGAGGGACTTCTGCCCCGAGGAGCCGAGGGGCCACATGCACTCAAACACGCAGAAACACTCATTTAGTTAACAGCTTTCATTTTCCTAATTAAGATTTAGTGAATTCCAGTTTTCCGCCTCTCTATTCATCTCTTTTTCTTTCTCCTCTTGCCTCCCTCACCCCACATCTCTGCTTCCCATCACATTTTCCCCTTCTCGCGCTGCATCTGAGCACATTTTTCCCCACCTCCTCTGAATAAATGTATCAGTCAGGATAGCAGTCTCGCCGAACGACTGAAAGACACTGCAGAAATGTGCTGAATGTGTGTGTGTGTCACTCAGAATATCTGGTTTAACAAGATTATATGAAGAGCAAGGGGTCAACCTCTACCCTCTGTGATATGCACTACATGGTGTTTGTATCGCGGCTGGCTGGTTGCCAGCTGATTTACCCCCCATCCCTCACCTCTGCTGAGGAGGAAATGGTACAAACAGCTTAAAACCTTTTCTACTAATCCCCCAACAATGGATTCTGCTGTTTTATTGAGGGTGGAGATGGAAAAGATTTTAGGCAATGGGGCTGAACCGTTGTTCCGAGCCCAGGTAAGCCTGGAGATTTGGTTCAGTGCTCCAGTTAAAGCATTTGATTAGCTTCATTGCACCCAACTGCTCCATGACTGTGTGGATCTTTGTCCAGGTTTTGCAGAATCCGAAAAGGAAATGTTAACCTACAAATAATCAAGGGAATGATGGAAGCTGCTCCTTCGCAGTTGGAAACCATACGACCTTTAGAAGCAATGTATTCTAAACCTGACTTTGTCTCTTTGCGCATAATATTCACACTTAATTTGATAAAAATTCTGCCATCCGAATGTTGGAAGGTGGTCTTGCAGTATTGGTAGTCAAAAATGAGGTCTTCCCTCAGGATGAACTGTAGTTTGATTCTTTGTTCCAAAAGTACTAAACATGTTTTCACACCTGACTTAAGCCTGGTTATTGTCTTAACTTATACTCTCTCTCACTTTTATTCCTACGTCTCTGTTTGGTGTCCAGCTCCGCTGGATAATAGAGAGACAGGTTCAGGGCTGCAGTGCACCTGTGAAAACAGTTTACTCAGTTTGATTCTAAATCATACAAAGACCATATTGTAGCTATAGCAATAGCGCAAAAAAAAAAAAAGGAAGTAAAGAAGTGAGTCCGCTTGTTTGAATCATTTGTGAGTTAGCACTCTGCAGTCGGCTCCATCGTCTCAGGATAGTGCAATCTACCAGCAGCTATCGCTCTACAAATAAAGGTCAGTCATACATCAGCTGTTGTGGCTACTTGAAAACCTCGTACTTCCTCCAAGGTGAGAGATTTCACTACCCGTTATCCAGTTTTGATTGCAGCTTTCCTCAAACGCCACTTCTCTGTCACGCACACTGCACACAGTGGCCAGACAGTAACGCGAACCTGAAGAACTTTGTGCGATGTCACGCTCTCACAATCTTTGCTCCACGATGAGGTCAAGATGACACAAAGGAAAGCAAGCGATGATGTAATGAGGTAATGATGTTTCTAAACAAGAGAAGGAAGAAAAATATTCTGGGTTCATCCGCCTCATCATAAAGCAGCAGCAGGGAGAGTTTCATGGTTTGATCCCGGCGCTGAAGATGCATCATGGCTGCTTTCGCGCATATTTCATGATATAAGTGGACAGTTTGAGCTCTTTTGGCAGAGTTGGGATCACATGTGAGGAGGCAGAGAATAAAGTCAGAGAGCCGACTGACCCGGAGCAGCGTGTAGCTGTGAGTCTGAAGTGCCCCCCCGCCACTAACACAACAATATGTTACATATTTGTATTATTTTATTGTATATAGTCTTAAATACAAAAATGGTTTTTGAAACATTCAGCTTTTTATGATTTTTTTTTTTGCCGCATTCAAATGATTGAGGAAAGCTTAAAAACCTCTCTTTGTAGCAAAGTTCCTGTATTTCAACAGACAGACACGCACACACACACACACACACTAACTCATTTATAATAATTTATCTATTCAAAATATAGATTTATGTATTGCTAGTATATATGGGCCAAATGCTGATAACCCCTCCTTCTTTCACACCTTCTTCACTTCACTCTCAGATCTTCAACCTGGTATTTAATAAACATATTGACAGGCTCAGTACAGCAGTGAGTCAAAGGAGCTGGCAGTCTGCAGACATTCTTAAACAATACATGAAGAATTTTGGTCTGCTGTACAGCTGCACCGGTTGTAGTGATTATGTGAGAGTAACGCATTAAAAAACTATAAAATTATAGTTGCAAGTAAAAAAACACACACCTTTTCAAAGAGATATTTGGTAAATAGTAAATGGACAAGTTCTTATATAGTGCTTTTCTACTCTGACCGCTCAAAGCGCTTAAACAACATGTTTACTCCTGAGCTACAGCCACCCCATATTTCCAATGGAATACGGATTGCACAAATTTACCACTACAGGAAGCGCGAGAACCTGAAACAAATTGTGATTTCCTTCCATACGGAGACGACTTATCTCAGGAGCGCAGTGATTATGCGCCTCATTTTGCTTTCAACTACCATTAATCTTTTTAGGCTGTATCACAGGTATGTCACATGCATGTCACATTGGATATAACGTAATTAGCTATAACGCTCCACTCTCTGGTGTCCCTAAATTCACGTGTGATGCGCTTCCAGAATTCACGTGTTTATGAGCATTAATCTTTCACCCTGCTCCTTCATGAGTGTCATAAACACAACATGCGTGATGCTTCCAAGAAACATAAATACATGTCGAGACCGGTCTCCTGTGGCTGCAGCTGGGGTGTTGCAGCACAATGCTTGGCAGAGGACTCAAAGCTGCCTTGCACCATTGCAAACAGTGAATGTGCTTGTTTTCAGTGTTAATAAAAGCGTCTTAATCAGTGAAGCATTAGCACGTTAGCAGGTGTTTTGATTTTTTTTTTTTTTGTGCTGGGAGAACGCTGTGCTATCTTTCACTGTGTTGTGGGTTGAATATGTTTAAATAATGCTACGCAATCAATTATTTATACACGGTACACAAGCACAATCTAGCCACAGCAAACACATGGATGAGTGCACACAGAAAAACACACACACACATACATGTATACAAAAACCCACACACAAAACATTGCAAATCTTAGGATTTAAGGGATAATGGCAGCTATTCAGCTAGTTTCCTGTATGTAGGTTGCATAGCCATTGAGCTAATATAAAATAATTTACCTCATCCTTGAAAGAACCACAGAGTGCTTTGTAAGTCAAACATGCAGCTATTTGTTTGGGGCTGATGACTTACACTTAATGCCAGTATATCTAATCAGTGAATGCAATGACTGCCAACCAGGCACCAATGCCCCGTATTCCCCTGGACATGTTTCCTCAAATAGGAAACAATTTATTTCCTTCAACTGAGTGTAACGGGCCTTAACTCGAAGCCTGCATTTCGTAATAGGACTTCTGCTGTTAAACATTTGCAGATATGGCATCTGAAACAACAGCAGAGGCCCGTACAAAGCAGGATTTCATCTTGTCCAGGTAAATCTGGGTTTTCTGTACAACGAATAAACTTCGCTTCTTATCAAGGTATATCGCCGCACTAACTTGTGCTGTGAACCTAATCTCCTTTGAGGCAGGTTAGGTTCCAGATTAAACATGAAATTAACCCGTATTGACCAATCAGTTATCAAAAATAGTGTCACCATTCCTGAAAGATCCCGCGGACCTCTGTGTGGAGACAGCAGGAGAGTCTATAGTTTTCCAGTAGCAGCTAATGGCTTTGCATTTTCCTGATGATCAGTAAGAAATAGAAATTCCTAGAGGCAACTTTTTTTAATAGTTGGCTACAACAATTTAACAATTTAACCCTAAGACAGAGCACCTCTTTAAACTTACACCCAGTTTGCAAGTGGCCAAATTTTGAATTTCATTTTCATAATTATTCTTTACTCACTCTAAAACCATTAAACACTACTGAGGCTGCAGATTAGTTTTATCTGGAGCAGCTGTGTTGCTTTCATTCTGAATTATGTGTGTAACCTGTTCAGATTTTTCTATATTAACAGTTTTCTCTTCCTTTGTAAAAAAAAATCTGCCGCTCAGCTGCCGGTACAGTAATCAGTGTGGTTGGTCAAATGTTGCCAAAGCCACTCCTTTCATGTGAATGTGCTCGTACCTAAATGGTAAATGGACTAGCTCTTATATAGCGCTTTTCTACTCTGAGTGAGCACTCAAAGCGCTTATACAGCACTTTTACATTCACCCCATTCACACCCATTCATACAAGCACTTCCATATGTAACTAACTAAGTGCTTTTTAATTAGCTAACATTCACACACATTCATACTCCAACGCTAGCGTCGGAGAGCAACTTGGGGTTAAGTATCTTGCCCAAGGATACATTGGCATGTAGCCTGGAGTAGCCAGGAATCGAACCACCGACCTTCCGATCAGTGGGTGACCTGCTCTACCTCCTGAGCTACAGCCACCCCTAGATCGTGAAACCCTGGGTTAACTTAACGAGTTGATAACTGGCTTAGCTTGATGCGATTGCTTATCCTGACTGCTGAGGTGAATCCAGATAACCAAAAGATACTGAACTATGGTGAACTCACTTTGTAGTACAGGACTCAGGAGGGGATGGCTTTCTGCTCTGAACTGAATTTGGGGCCAACTTTTATTTGCTATTCCAGGAATACCCAACTGGTAGCTAACAATAATAATTACACGGTTAACTAAAAGTAATTTATTAATTGGTTCCAATGGTTAACAGTTTAAATATTTGATAAATATTTCATTCCCCACTAAGTACCATTTCACCAAAAAAAGTATATATATATATATATTGTGGCACACTCACTGTCTGCAAGGAGCAGGTACTTCCATCAATCCAGAGAACAGTTTTTCACGTTTATTTTGTTGCGTCTACAATGAAAGAATAGTTTGAAATATCATTCCCCTGATGGGAAAGGTAAAATATAATTACCCAGCGCTGCACCAGCCTAATTCCATACATATGACATTGTGCTAGATTGATTCAACAGCAGATGGTGCTATCAATTATTGAGCCTATGACGATATCTCTACCCCCAATCAGATTAAGTAGATTATGCAAACATCAACTCCCTTATGATCCAGACTCTTGTTTCTTAGAAGAACATACAGCGTTATGTCGATCTAAAGATGAATAGCCCCTGACACTATCTATCTATCTATCTATCTATCTATCTATCTATCTATCTATCTATCTATCTATCTATCTATCTATCTATCTATCTATCTATCTTAAGTCTTTATTGCCCCCAGGGAGTACTGTGTGTGTTTAATGTATGCAGTTTTTCTTTTAAATCTGACCTAAATATGCTACATGATATTTTCTCCACTACATACCATGATGGAGTCACTGCCAGGGTACTCGGCATTCCACCCAACCCAGTGCACGTCCCCTTAATCCTGTTAACCCACTCCAACTGTGTGGAGAAGCGGAGGGAGTAGGAGAGAGCCCGGGGCGAAGACGACATTGTACCCCTCCACCCCGCTGAGATCCAATTGAAGAAACAAGTGCTTGGTACAAAGTGAAGCTCCTTGGCTCACTGTGACATTAATACATGACTAGTGTAAAAAGAAAAAAAAAAACCCTCTCTGTGATCCACAGCGTATAAATCTGAAGAACAAGACTTTGAAACGTGGGGGTGCAGAGGAAGAGGAAGCAAACATTTGAGTTGGTGTGTACAGCTGCTCACATTGCAAAGCACCGAATCGTCTGGTGTGGCCAGCAACCTGCAAAATCAGCCGGATTCAGTGTCAGTGTTACCAACTGACAACAATCTTTAATGAAAATTCAATCCTCTGTAATAGCTGGAATAGGTTTTACCCCAACTGTGATTCAGAATTAGATGAGCAGAAAAAAATGGATGGATGGATGGATGGATGGAGGGATGGATGGATGGGTGGATGGGTGGATGGATGGGTGGATGGATGGATGGATGGATGGATGTTTTATAGTGCAGGAATTTTTGCCAGCTTATCAGAACCAGTCAGCAACAACATCCCATCTCTGCATGGGTGCTTTCTAAGCAACCAACTGATGACTTTACATATAATTAGCATAACTTGCAAGTTGTAACAGTTTATTAACAGCAACATTAACAACACTGCAAACTTGATGGCAAGAAAGAGAGAAATGTGTTATTATTACAGTAATTTCTTATTCAGACTATTTCTGGTGCGTGTTTGTTGTTAATTTTATTCTTGAAATAATGACCAGCGTGTCCCATCTCCTCATATCTCTTATGATCATGTTAAAAACTTCAGTTTTCCATCTTTCTCTCCATTATTCATTCATTTTTCTGCTCTCATAACAAGTACAACTATTACAACCATCAGCACTCTGAGGTTGTAATAGTTCAAACCACTGCGGGACAACACATCACATTTCGCCGGAGGAGTTAAATTCAAAACCGTTTTAAGGAAACGCTGCTGGTGCTGCTGCTGCTGCTGCTGCTGCTGCTGCTTGATGAACAAACATTTCTGGTCCAGTATGTGAATCCTCAAAGTTCCACATGACTGCTTTTAATTGCATTCAAAGCCTTCTGAAAATCAACCACTAACCTTCCCACCACCCTTTGCTTGTGAATTTCACCATAATACGATCGTGTTGTTTGTGTGTTTGTGCAGAGTGTCAGCGGGCGTGACACGAGTCATTAATTTACTCGTAGACAGGTATTGGGGTCATTGTTTGTCAGCGATAAACCCGACCTCTGGAATGATAAGACAGAGACTTTCCGCGCTAAGCTGCTCTTAACAACATGTTTTGATTCGCACTCAGCCGGAAAAGAGTCTTAAGTTAAAAGAGTGAGGGAGTGGGTGCACGCGGCATCATTAGCTGTAGTTGATGTCTACACGTTTTACATTATGAATAAATGTGCATTTCAAGGAGCAATGACATTCAAGTTACGTCACTATGGTAGATTTCACAGTAGATTTTTTTTATTATTATTCTTGCAAAAACATCCTTGTAAGCAGAGCTCCCAGTGCCGGAAGATAAACTGCTGTGGGTGGCTGATAGCGCAGAGATTTTAAATCCTTTACAGTAAACGCTGCCACAGCTTTTGACTGGCTGTGGTTGCCTCTGTTGGCTTCATAACTGTGCTGCAATGTGGGCCCTAGCAGATGTGGAATATTCCCATTTCAGAGTTGCTTTGCTCAAGTCCTTTCTGTGTCAAAGCATTCATTGTTTGAGGAAAGCTTCGGCTGCGCTGGAGTCAGATCTATAAAACTGCACCAAGTCCAGCTTTAGTATTGAGCCCATTTTTATACTCTGCCCAGAACTGAATGCATTAGACACCCTGTACAACGATCCCAAAGTTACACCACATATTTTAGGCTCAGCTATAAGAAAATAAGATCAAGCAGCTAAATGTCCTCCTTATGCACAACAGCACAGAGCGGCTGACTGTTCACAGAAAAGATGTAAACTTTTTGTTCCCAACTTAATCTTAAGCGTGGTGTAAAAATGAATTCCTGAAAATTCACATGAACACCCCTCGAAGGTGGACCGATCACTCTAAAAGCTGATGAAAAGTGTCAGCAGAAATATGGAGGGAGGAAGTTTTGATGGTGCAAATTTACAAACCGTATACACATTGAAGCAAAAATAAAAAGCATCCATGTTTTTTTCCACAATCCAATTTAAAAAGCACATTGTGGAGTGGGACAAATAACTTCCCGTTCTGGAAAGGTTGCCAGCCAAAGAGCATGTGAATGCAGTTATTCTGAGTATGACAACTTAAAACCTAAATGAGATTGACTTTTGAATTGATGCAGTTTTTTGTGCCAAATTATCTCTGCTTAAACTGTCTGAAAAAGCTCTCTGTTGGTTTTATCCATTTAAATCCACCCTCAGTTTTAACTCTGCAAGTGTGCCGAGAAGTGAGAGGACTGCAATATAAGCTTTTCACTCTCATTTACAGGAAAAAATTACATTCCTGTCAGACTGTGTAAGATCACATTCAAATAATTATACCACAGCCGGTACTGAAAGGATGAGAGATGGTGATTATGTAGTGGAAGCAGATTATTTCATTCAGCTGATTCAGTGGCTGATTACACAGTTTATGTTGCACTGTAGATCGCTGATGAAATAATTCATTGGGTTTATGTGTCTGCAGTTGAATAAATCCTCAGTCTGGCATGTTAAAGATACAGTATTTTAAAGCTTTATGGCACACATTGTCCACTATTTTTTTTTTTTTGGGAGGGGAGGGGGCAATCGAGTGATGTGTGAATGAAATGTCATTACCAACAGGAAGAAACACACCACCTAGTTTGAATGAGCTTTTTTCATGCTGAATGAATGAGTCTCTATTTACTGTAACGGTCGTTAACTGTGAGAGACAAAATTAGGTAGATATGCAACATTTTCTCCTGATATATTTGATCACATGTAATAGATTTAAATTGTTGTTTTGTACACATTTAACTTGTAAAACATGGAAAGACTTTAAAAAAATGTTTTACACATTATCATCCAGTAACTGCATGCTTGAATATAGAGTAACACCCTTATATCATACACTTAAAGGTGTCCAGTGACATTTTTGACCACCACTAGTAGAGCTGCGATCAGGTGTGTCTACCTTTTATCTGCACCATGCAGGTCCATGCAAACTCACATGCAAATGCTGTAGCCCTTTGTTGTAATGCTATTCTGCTGATTTAGAGTTGGTGTGCATAGCAGTGAGCCATCAGCTATAAATACTGGAAATGTCAGCTTGAAATGTTGAAAGAGTTAAAGCACAATGAGATTTGGCGTGAAACTGTTAGTTTACGCCAGGCTCTTTGAATAGTAGCTGCAATTCTGACACCAGCACATTGGGTGGGACAGAGGGGGATGTAGCTCAGTGGTAGAGCACATGCTTCGCATGTATGAGGTCCTGGGTTCAATCCCCAGCATCTCCATTTCTCAGCACCTCACAACACTGACTGCCTATTAAAAGGTGTTCCAATACCCAATGAGAGCATGAGAAAGTCTCTTCCATATTTTTATTTTGACCTGCCTGTCCTCTCACCTGAAATTTGAGATAAATGAATGTGAAATATGGGTCATATGCAATGTCCTCCCATCATATACTTTGATTATGTCTATCTCTCAAGCTGTGGGGGCAGGGTGGGGTTGCAGAATAAGAGCGCAATGAGTGAGGGTGGAATGAGGAGTAGAAACAAAGAGAAGGGGTAAACTGATCCTTGGCTGCTGGAAATCAAAAATGCATTAATGAAGAATGCATCCTCATCTTGAGAACATGCTGCCGTCACATCTATTAAACAAAGGACATGGTTCAATAATCGGCACATGAACGAGCTTTCTTAATTTCATCAGGACGGAGAACAGGTTTGTGGAGGGGAGAAGGGAGGGATGAATCCAGCTGGGTGTCTGCTCACATGACAACAGCTCCTTCATTTTAAGATGTTGCAAGCCAAGACTGAAAGAAATTCAGAGGGGATTAAAAGGGGAGAGGAGGAGTGACAGGGGGACAGGAGGGAGGAGAAAGAGAGTGGCATCTGTCCCTCCCAAACATCTGCTCGCTGATTAGCAGGAGAGGAGAGGCGAGCAGAGGACAGGAGAGGAGGAGAGAGTTTAAAGTTAGTCTCAGAGCTTAAAATAGATGCGGAAGAGTGGAGCAGAGGAAATAAATCATATGTTCTTTAAATACTGCATGAGATTAGAAAATATATTATTGAACTGTAAGTCCCTTTTAAGAAAAAGTGCTCATCTCTCATGGTGAGTAAGATTCACAGTGCACGTCTCATCTGTGCCTAATATCTTTCCTCGTACTGTATGTGTAGACTAAAGGGAATGCAGCCCGTTGTGTTTATATCCAAAACCCATTAATATTGTCTTAATTATTAAGAAGTATATTTTTGAAAAAAAAATAGTACTCTTGGCTACTTTTCAGCACAGAGAATCCATCGTTACAATGGAACCAAAATAAAATTACCATGCTGCAATAAAATTAATCTTGGTGCATTAAAACTGGGTGGATTTTAATCTTTCTGACAAAGGGCACGATAGGAGGTATAATACAAGCAACACAGAAAACCAGCAGGGTTCTAGCTAGCGGTTGATTGGCGCTGCGCCATGCTGCGGTCGCCTTGCACGGGCAAATTTCAGTTTGCTATCTATCGGAACTGTTTATCAGTGCAATTAGCAAGCGGGCGAGCACACGTACACTCTGCCCATGCCACCCCATCCAGACAGATTTTTTTTCCTCTCTCTGGCTAGATCGCTGCACTACAGTATTGTTTCACTGCAATTTCCAGTCTACCACTGGGAGCTGCCAGCTTTGTTCACAATGTGCACAATTGTCCAGTTTACACTTGATTTTGTGGGGCAAAAGAGTGACCAGTGGGGTAAAGAATAAGAAAAAGGGAGCTCAAAGGACAATTTTGGGCTTCCTATTGGACATTAAATCCCAGGAGCTTGTCTTGTTTCTTGTCTTCATAGACTCTAAAGGATTAAACACACTGACATGTTGCTTAAGTAATGTTTATTGACGAGTGCTGCAGGTAAACATGCAAGTCACATGGTCCAATCAGATTCAAGTGCCTTCAATTACCCGAAGGACCAACCACTATCACAGAATATTACATACATAATATTATCCAACTTCTCATCCTTACTGAATTAGCAAGCTGGCATGGCATTGAGTATTAGCAAGCTAACGCTAATTAGCTCCCACACCCTAACACACACAAGGCTGAATTTTTTTTCTGGCTAGAACTCTGAACCAGCAATGATGACAATTTGGGGAAGAGCAGTACGCAATTCTTTCAGGAGGTGCTGCTAAATTTTACAGTTTCTTTCCCTTTTTTTTCCCCTCCACCGGCTGCACTTAATTGAATTGTGAAGACCCCATAAAGTGCGGTGAAGTGCAGTGATCAGGTGTGTCTACCTTCCAGTAGCTGCTGATCTGCAATATAATCGCTTCAGCGGCATTGTGATCACAGTTTATCTACCAGGAGATCAAGACTGAAAACATTTTTTAGACAATGTCAGAAAAAATTCCGTCATTTTTTTTCCCCCCATTGATTGTATAAACAGGTAGCTCTCAGGGGTAAATTTAACTCGACAGGCAGTGAATACCTTTCTGCTCGGGGGGAATTGCGGAGAAATGTGCAGAAAAATCAGGGGAAAACGTCAGAAAGGATTACATCAGCTTAGACTCACTCCTTTGAATGTGTCCATCACAAAGACGTCTCATCCTAAAGTTGGTGTCCTTGGAAATTAATTAAGAAGAAATCATCCATAAATAAACAGATGTTTTCACACACTTTTTACTGTTATTTGACAGCAGAGTGACGAGTGTAAAAGAAGCCAGGAGACTACAATAAACCTATTCTAGTGGTGTCGCTGCTCAAGTGCTGTACTTAATAAACCAATTTGTCTTAGTCTGCTGCTTCATAGGTTTTTACATTTTTGCTCCTGAGCTTGTTTAAAAGTAGTGTTGTTTTTAATGGTGCGTGTGTGTGTGTGTGTGTGTGTGTGTGTGTGTGTGTGTGGGCGGGGGGTCCTAATACATGTCAGTCTGCTCATCATCTACTTAGTGAATGGATGATCCCTTAATGTAAATGTTTTCAGAACGTATCAGTGCCTTTTTACACTGAAAGCTGAAAATTTGGGGTTGTTTCTCTTAAAGGTGATCATATAGTGTTTTTACAGGCTCAGCCTAGCTGGGATTAAATCAGCTGTATGTGGACCACAAACTAAAATGTGTTTGACGCCCCTGATCCAAACTAAAGCTTTCATTAACCTGTTTATTTCCTTTCTTGTACACTCTGCTTTCATTCTAAATTACTCCATTCTGCTCCCAGGAGCATTAATTAGTGCTGTTACATCATAGGCACTAGAGTGGCTCGTTTACACACGAGGTGCCCTTTTGCACATGTGCCCTGACTCAAAGAATTATGGCATTAGTGATTCTGAACTTCACCAATGAGTGAAAACAAAATTAGGAAAGTGCCAAACACAAATGATGATGTTCTTGTGGCTGACAAACCGGTGACTTATGAGCCAACCATAGCTGAAACTTTGTTTACGCGTGGTTGCTGCAACAGAGGCAAAGATTTTGCACTTAAGACGTGGCTTAGTAAAGATCAACACAACTAGCCCTGCATGCAAACATTTATCCGAAATATCTAAGCGCTTGTCCGAAAACACATTTTTGTCACAAGAAGTCTTCCGAGGGGCACAACAGCTGTCAAAGGGCAAGAGGGAGTGAACGCAGTGAGAGAGACACAACCATTTACACAATTTAGAATCACCAGTTAACCTAATATGCATGTCTTTGGACTGCCACAGAAAGGCCCCAGCTGGCCATTGGATTCAAAGCCAAGGCCTTCTTGCTGTGAGGTGACAGTGCTGATCACTGCACCAAGGCGCATGTCCAAATGATGGAGCTGTCATTTCATTTTTTCCTTTATGACACCCTTCTGCACATGCTCTGCGCCTGCTGTACAGTCATAATGAGTAAAATCAACAAGGTCACACATAGTGTCCTTACCTTGAGTAAAATCATCAAGGAGTGGTGTGGTCTTACATAAGCTCATTTATTAATGATGCTGGCCGTGGCTACAAGAGAGTACTCTATTTTTTTCTTTGCTTTTTTTTTTATCCTTATTTTTTTTAGTGTGGCAGCCGATTTGCTTTTAGAGAAAAATTCAGTCTCTGTTTCATCTGTTCTCTCTCCTCTGTTTCCCTCCATGTGCTCGACCCTTCCTCCATCTCTCTTCCATTCTGGAGTTTCTCCTTTGAGCTCCTTCAGCTCCCTGAAGACAGACGGGAAAGCCGGCTTTGGGGGATGGGGTGATAAGGTGGTGGTGCTGATGGGGGGATGAAGGCAAGGGTGTAAAGAATGGTGTTCCCAGAATGTCAACACCCACACATGTGCACATCAACCTACATACATCTACACACACACACACACACACACACACACACACACAGGAGAACTAGTTCTGTAACCACCATGCCCACTGGCACACACACCAATTCATTCATATAACTGCTGCCAGCCCCCTCGGAGGCCCCCTATATGCTTTAATTGTTGTAATTATATTTGCATAAGGGTGTCCTGTTTCAGCTAACGACATGCTCCACACACACACACACACGCGCACACATTCATGACAAGTTTTAATGGGCAGGATAATTGAATATGGTTCTCCCATTACTGCCCTGAAGGCTCCGTCTATGTATGCTGCGAAGGGTCGTGCTCTTTACATTTACTTAGATAAATAGATACACATTTGCCTGCAGCTAAGACACTAATTATAAACTTCAAAGGCTAATCATTTTATAGCTGATTAAGAGAGGTGATGTCCTGTGTGCAGATAAAAATTAAGACAAAGAAAATAACCTGAAAAAAAAAACATGAAGATGTACACCATTTGAAAACAAATCTGCATATTCGTCAAGGGATTGAAGTGGAAATCAACTTGAGATTTTTCCCCAAGTGTAATTTTTTTTCCTTCTAATCATTACTGGGTTACGGTTTAATATGTGAGACTGAAGAATGTGTGCTCCTTGTTTAGAATGAGCAACAACGGCCGCAACATAATTACCATCCATGCCGTGCAGTCAGAGATGCTGATTAAAGGAGTTACAAGAGACAATTAGTTGTTTTCATTATAGCTGGAGTAATTGGAAGGATCCTTGAGCTAGCCTGGATGGATTTACTGTACGGGTAATTATATCTCATATTATACAGGACATTTTAATTTTTAACTAGACGGCATTAGGCATCCTACCAAATCCCAAAACATTAATTACTCGAAGATTGTCGCTGCAGTAAAAAAGTCACAGCTCGAAGAATTTCCTGTTTTGCCCGCTCAAACATCCTGTCTACGACAGCCCAGCATCACCCCCTAAACTACACCCAGCTTCACTTCTGGCCAGAACCTGGTGCAACATTATTCAACAAAGCACTAAGCTGACCAAAATAACACTGTATCTACACATTCCTGTTGGATTATTTTATTTTCCAACAAGAACCCCATATTTCTGCTGTTAATCCCACCAATATTGCAACAGAAGATTAGTCCCATTAATGCCATCACAATAAATTGCTTAAAGTCTTTCAAACTCATTGACCAAGAGTTTCTGGTTTCAATCTCGTGTATCCACCCTTGGAGACAAGCCTCCATCAGCGTTCATACGTCAGTTACCTGTTTTCCAGTAACAGGGTGCCAGGGCTGATGTTGATATCCAGCTCACATTTAGAGATTATTATGCAGAACTACTGGTAGAAATCGGGGTAATTTCTGTAGAAGGTCATAAAAACCAGAATCTGCAGCCTGCACCTGCCAAACATTGGCAGCTTTCCTGTGGCAGTGCCTTCCTCAGAGCTTTTTAGAACCCACAGCAGTCTTTTTTGGTGGAAAAGCAAAGGAACTGACACGGAAACAGGCGCGTATGTGCTGTGAGCACTTATTCTAAACAATGATTGATTAAATATTATGCAGGCTTAAAGACAAAGGTGGGTCTGGTATTTCACAAGGAAATAAGTAAACAGTAAAACTGTATTCATCAATTTACTTGACAAGCCCTTAGATCTCATCTGAATACATCTTGATTGGGTTTCACTGCTCAAGTAGACGCCCTGCTGGAGATGCTGGCAACATTAAACATGCTGAGAGTAGAGGGGGAAATCTTACAGATTCCTGTAAATATGATTTCCTCTCATGTCTCTACATTACATCCTACTGTATGACACTGGTATATTATTTGCATGACATGTTAAAGTATAGAAAAGGTATAGACTTATAATAGCAGCCGTACAAATATAACAGCCTTTACTGTTGCAGGACTCAGAGATGTTATAAAAAAAATAGATTGATTCACACAAGTGGCCTTCAAAATGATGACATGATGTCAAGAATAAGAAGAAACTCAAAGGGATTTGAAATGCTCTCTGATTCTGACCACTGCTGTTCATAATGCAATGTTGCATTTTTTTAAAGCTTTTCTTTTGTTGTCACTGAATACATTTTTTTGCTTTGTTAACCATATCTCCCTTCCCCCTTTCTGTCTCTCTTTCATTTATGAACTCACCTCACCTACGCTATCCATCGCTCCCCCCTCCCCTCCTCCTCCTCCACCTCATCCTCCTCTTCATTTTCTACACTCACCAAGCCCCTTGCCTAAAAATGAAATCTGATTTTCCTTCTCTGTCTCTCTCTCTCTCTCTCTCTCTCTGTGGATGAGGGTCTCTGGGTCTTTTGTTCATCCACCCGCTCATGTGGCCTCCTCTGGTTGCCACGGCAACCGGGTGTATACATACAGTTGCTCCGGGAGAGGAAAATTGAGATGGAAAAGAGAATGGGATGCAGAGAGATGTGTGAGAGGGAGAGGGAGGCTGAGATGGAGTCAGGGGAGACGGCAGAGAGAAAGCAAAAAGGGTAAAAACGGTAGCGATGTGGAAAAACTCCGAGCAGGGCTGAGAATGAGAAAAATGTACGGGATGATAAAAAGGATACAGCAAATGTTGGAATGAGAACGATGCAGATACTATTTTCCCTAGTTTTTTCCCCCTGAATGAAAGAAGTATCCAATACCCCAGAACAAATTTATCATTTGTAATTCTGCTTTCAGTGCACAGCAGCTGGATCCATTTGTCTGGCAGCAGATAAGTAATTTTTTAAAGCACAGCAAAGTTGTAATCTAATCTTCTGTGTCCTTCCTATCAGCATCTGATATTAGCAGAACGTAATTAAAATGGAAAATGTTCTGCAGAGAGAACTAAAAAGAAAAAAAGCATATAAACAAACCAGTGATAAATCCTTTCTTTCTAAACCACGGAGATTAGTAAAAGAAAAAATGAGACTTTAAAGTGGTCAAATTACACCATAATCACATAATTACACATTTGAAATTTAATTCATAGTTTTGCCAAAATGTCTCATCGAACAAAGAAAAGTGGAGGGAGAATTAAAATTCTTTATTAATTTGTCCCATTTTCATGTTATCGGTTTTTCAAGTATAACACAAAAGAGAAAGCAATGAAAAGAGGACAAGAAGGAGTGGTTGGAAAAACCTTAAATGAAGCTAAATCAGGCAGAAGTGAACCAAAGGTAAGAAAAAAACAACAACTTGAAAGCAGTTCAGAGAGATACAGAGAGAAACAATAAATATCTGTGTCCGGGCAGCATCTTTCTCCACCCAGTTGTCTGTGTTTGCTGTATTAGAAGCCCTGCAGGAATCCAAACCCTGCAGACAAGCAGCCATCTGCCATGTTGGCTCCAGTCCAGTGATGCTCTGCAGAGCCAAGATGGCACCCAGTCACGCGCATGCAGAAAAACTGCATCCAAAAATCGCACTCAAACGAGACGTGTTTTATTGCATACGAAGGCACACAGACGGAGAGAAGGTAAATTAATTTCTTTACTGGCTCGCGGAGTGGGGAAATAAAGTAGTTGCCGCGTTTCAAGACAAGCTTGATAAAAACTGGATTTGTTTAAGTTCAGAGATCACCAGCTGTAAACGTCTTGGCTATGAAGCTGCCAACGTAATAACAGCACAGACATAAATGAAAAAATTCAGTAGAGACATAATGGGTGTGTCTATGTGTGTGTGCGTGTGCGTGTTTGTGTGATGTCCTGCTCAAAGATTATAGTGCACGCTGTAAAACACTATTTAAGTCCAACAGAAGCAACCAAATGTTGCAGAACCCTTTTAATGAGATAAATCTTTATTTTGGAGTAAAATGCAGAGCCTGTGATCACAACGGGGGTCTTTAAAAATTAAAAAACTTAAACTACATTTGGCCAGTGTCCCCTTCAAGATCATCTTCTCTGACATGCCCAGACCTGCTGCGACTTTTAGACCTCTCGGTGACAGACCTGTGGTTCTCCTCCAGTGTGTCAAATCAGAGATACATCAAGTTGATTTTAATTTGATCCAAGTAGAAGAGCGCACAGAGAGGCAAAGCTGGCGAGTGAAGATTGTGTTTGTGTGGCCAAAAGTCTCCTCGGGATGTTAAAGTTGAGCAACGGCTTGACGGTCTCCCCCTGTGGGGAGACAAACTCACGATGCACAACCTCATGAATGTCAAAAACAAAGTCTAACATGCTCCTGTTAGCATTCCTTACCTAAAGCTACGACACTGTGGGCTCGTCATCTCAGAATTGCTGAAAGGTGATGGACGTGTTTGCGGTTTATGGTGAAATTTCACAGCAGCAAGGTATAAGAGTTCGTATGTGGACTTTCAGGCAGCAATCTAAAACAGCGTCTGCACTGAAAGCAGTCTAGTGGTGCACAAGATCATGATATTGATGGAGAGATCTGCCAGCGTCCTGAACGCGCCCATATTTAATCAGCCAGGAGTGATTGTTTTTGCACTCACTTTATCATGAATAAATATTTTAGCTGAATAAAATGAACAAACTCATAAATTAATATTACAACTAGGAGGCTAGCAACTCTGCTGCTTGTGATTCCAGTTGAAATGAGGCTACGGCAGCCCCACAGAGTGTTGTGGAAACTGGATTATCAGCAGGACTGTGAAAGAAATTCCTTAATTACTTCAAGGATCTAGATGTGGACAGAAAAGTAAGAGAAAGCATAATTTGCAAAGCCCTTCACAAGTTTTTTAAAGGGAGAAAAAGAAAGGGAGATGGCTTTAGCTACAGCCAACTTTTCGTCTAGCATGGCGGCGAGAACACGAGGTGAACGTTAACGCTTAGTGACATTTCATTGGTGCTACAGCATGAAGCGGTTTGAGGAGTTGGTGGCTGCCTGTATGCATGGCTGGTGGTGACCTGCTTGTGCAAAGACTGGTTGGCTGAGTTGGAAGCTGACAAAGAAACGACAAACAGGGGCAGAAAGGAGAGATGGAGGCAGGCAGACGAGTTATCAGATTCACAGGGATTAACCATGCAAACACATCCAGAGTAGAAGGATCATGATATGATACTCTGATCTCACACTAATGCAGACACACTGGCATCACTCCAACTCACAAGACACACACTCTCCTGGCAGCGCTCTATTATAATGATCTCTACTCTTTCTCATGCATATACATACCCACAAGCTGGCTGCCAGAATGTAACAACAACCAAATCTAAGAGGCTTTATAGAGGTTTATCCTGTTATTAAGAAACTCGTCGTCATGTTTAATTTGTTTTAAATGAATAATTGTCTTTGAATCGATACCAGTGTCGGGGGCAAGGCGTTCCCAATCGATGCAGTACTGTAATCAATGTTGCATTTTTCAGTAGCGCAGTAATGCAACACGTTACGGCACTAAATTCAGTAATTACATTATAGTTGCAATTATGCTATTACACGTGCTCTTCAGTTATCTGCACACCAGGTGGATTTTTTTTTCTTCCTGCACACTTGCACTACAATCTGCTGATTTCAGTTTGTGTACGAGGAGGAGGAGGAGGGAAACGGTCTGCCACTTTTGAGCAGTGGTGATATAAACGTTTCTTTGATTTATGTTGCACGTAAGGACGCAACGGCAAAGGGTGAACTGCATCCAGGACAGAAACCGCTGCATTTGTACTGCTAAGACTTCAGCAGCTCAGTAATCCAGAGTGATGTTAAAGCTGAGTGTATGCTGACCCCAGGCCAGCCGCCAGACTCTGAGCATCAACAGGCAACAAAGGCAGTGATGAGCATTATAGCCTCCGTTTCTACCTGATCATGTTTCTACAGTAGAATCACAGCGGCGGTCGCTCTGAAGTCTGTTTGGGCAGGTTTTCAACTGCTTTGTGTTCAATTTCAAACACTAAAAGAAAGATCATTTGTGTGTCTTCATTAGGATAGGGATCGTGTGTTGATGTGTGGAACTGTAGCTTATGGTTTATATTGTTAACTGATGATTACAGATCATTTTATAGAGTAATTAAAGTATTGTAACAGTGTTTATAACTAGAAAACATCACTGGGAAAGGAAGGGCCAGCTGAGGATGTGAGGAAAGTAGAAACACTTACAAGTTGTACCAGCAGTATGCAGCCTGAAGGACAGACGGATGAAAGAAAATCAGACTGAAAATAAAGAGAGGTGAGAACACTGGAACGAGGAGGCTAAACTCTGAATTAAAAAGGACAATAAGCACTTAAATGAGTAGAATCCTTTGGGTTGCAAAGTCGCTTCTATTTTATTAGTAGTAGTTACAAGGTTGGTACCAAGTGGCTTCTCTCTTTATTTAAATATTAATGTATCAGTTAAAATCGCTTTATAATGAATGGATATGTGTCTGTACAGTGCACAATTTTTATGCATCTCCATTGTGTTCAAGGACAAGCCTGTTCATTAGTGAGGTCACTCACAGCGGCGAAAAAATTGCAGAAATCTTCAACATAAAGTTCAGCTTCTGTGAAGTTTTTCCTAAAAGTTAGCAGACAGCACTGACCTTTGAGGGAACACGCAGCCAAAGATTATAACAAAGTATCACAGCTTATTAACTGGGCTGCAACGCTCTCTTTTTCTCTCTTTTTTTTTTTTACGTCCCCTCATGCTCAGTGGTTTGCAGACAGATATGCAATCAATCATTTATCCTTTAAAGCACTGCAAACTTTTGATTAGCAAGCGAGCTAAGTTAACAAGTCTGACAACTGGCCATAATCAAGCTTGTTAGAAGAAGAAGGAAGTTTGTTTTCCAAGCCAGCTTCCAGCACTCTGTTTCAAATATAAATTTCTGATTTACCGCATATTTGAAACTTACATTATTGATGCTGCTTCTTAACGTGGCTGCCAAAGGAACCCCACATGACAGTAACAGTCCCAACAAATTGCACCGGTCTTTGTACACAGAGCTCTCATTTCACAACAAAACATACTGTCTGTTAAATGATACGTGAGCGTTTGTCATAATATTCCCTCATTAGTAAGCACAGACGTGAGGAGAAAGGGTTGTTGCTAAGCCTCCATCCTGCTTGGCTGAAAAATGAAGCTAACACAGAGGTGCCAAAAACAGCAGGTCCTCTAATGGCCACGTGAGGCTGGTTCCAAAAAGGAGTCAACCCCAATGAACACACATGTCAAAATGTCCACCTTAAGAGCATTAAAAAGCATGTTTACAGTCTGGTACCTCCTCATGACAGTTGAACCTCAGACTTTTAAAAAAAAAAACAACATTTTTATAACTCATCCACCCGGAAGCTGGAGACAGGGCTGTGGCTGCTTTGATTGACAGGTGTCCCCGCTGTTGGTCATCCGTCTTAATATACAGTCTGACTGGACCGTTCCTGCACATGGAAATGACACATTTTGAACAGTCATTGCTGGGTTTAAAGGAAGATACACAGCTGACTAAGTTGGGCTCAGCTGCTGCTCATCATGAGGCAGCCAACTGTCAGTAATTTGTGCTGCATATCCTTCAATGAATGGTTGTTATAGTTATCAGTTCTTATGCTGTTCTCTACCTACTGTACCAACTGTATCAGATCTGGGTTGGTCCACTTGGGGTTGCTTTTCACTACTTACTCAACTTCTACAACCAAATATAGCAAACAGATGAAGTATATGCATTGCTAATTTTTTATTAATTTAGCAAAACATAGAAAAACAAATTTGTCCAAAGAAAGTGTCTCCTTTCAATGAAACACTATGTAGAGTTTATCTAAGATATTAGGATATTAATCTAAATCTTTCAGCCCATCTATGCCCTCTCCAGGTCATAGGGATTATATTTGTCACTCCTGTCCAGTATCTATATAATAACAGATTACATGTGATTACACAGCACACACAGACATATGTGTATAATCCTGACATCATTCGTCTGACGTGTGGTAAAAGTCAGCATATTTTAGCTGTTTTTCTAATGACTGACACCGAGACGGATTAAAGTGAGTGCTTAATCACTTTATTAATTTGTGAGTGTACAGCTGCAATAAAGCTTCAATCCATCTAAAAGCAATAATATCTTCAGAGTGGTCAAATGCTGCCTCTCGATTATACATCTGCACATGTGTAAGTGTGAGATAATGCAGGGGATACGTAGTGTTGTAACACATGCATGTGTTAATGTATGTCCACCACCTCTGTTGGGGTTATCTGGGCAAAAACAATGAGGGGACATCTATCCGTTGTGTCACATATATTAAAGGCCCTGTTAATAATGCGGCACGGTTTGTGTTCAATGGAGTGGAGGGGTATATAATCTGCAGGATTACTGCCTGTGGATTGAGACAGATTACATTTAGCGAGTGGAGGACTCCTCCTGCAGAAAGGCAGATTAATTTGAGTGTGTGCGAGGTTGTGTGCTTTCATTGATGGCATATTTGAAGCTCAGAACAGGACAGAATTAACATGATGGGGGTAAATGGGGTCTAAAAGACAGTATGAGCTCTGACAAAAAGGTTTGGGCCTAAGTAGTTTATGTTTTTCTAACATTGGATTCCTGTAAATGACATTTATATGACGCATTACACACTCATCAGACACGTCATCAGTTACACCTTGGGTGGAGTCCCCCCCAGTTCCACCACATCCTAAAGGTGCTCTATTGGATTGAGATCTAGTGACTGTGGAGGTCATTTAAGTGCAGTGAACTCACTGTCATGTTCAAGAGACCAGTCTGAGCTGATTTGAGCTTTGAGAGCACCCATTAGAAGATGGGAACACTGTGGTTATAAGCATGCAGGCTTTTTGTGGTAGATTCACATCCAGGGTGAAGCCTTGAAGGCACTCGTGGTATTTGTCACCTGTTGTCTTGTCCATGTAACCAGCAGCATTGCTTTTGGAGATGCCCGCCTTTTGTTGTTGCGTAGGTGATTTTAATTCAGTCTGGGGCGTGTGGCACAACACGGCACCTCTGCGGACTGTATTTTGCAGTGTAAGAGAAGGATTAACAGCGAGCTCACTCCGTGTGGACGCTTATCAGACTCAAAGAAATAACCGTCAACAATATCACTCAAAAGCAGGTCCACAGGTGTCTTCTGTCATCATGGAAACAATCAGCACATTTCAAAACCATCTTTTAAATCATTTGCCTGTTCCATGTGAAGAAAGAACAGGTTAACAAACATTTGATGATATTTATTTTACAAAAAATCTCTTGCTTTCTTTTCATTTTATAGAACGTCCACAAAAAAAGATTTCCCTGCATTAAGCCGAATTCTTTTGCCTCGTTTTCTCTTACTTCCCAAATTCATCCATTGACTGTCCCTCCATTCTTCTTCTCCTTTTGACTTTTAAAAACACTGTCAGGTTTTTTGTTTTTTTTTTGTTATATCTTTGTTGAGAGGCAAGCAAAATCTTAAATTGCCCCCGGGCTCCTGCTCACAAACTCACAATCAATGCTTTCTGACATTTAGAGGGGGGAGGGGTAAATGTGTGTGAGCAAGAGACAGCGCATGCATCTTATTGTGTGAACGAGCCGCCCAGCAGTAGATACAGTAGACCTGTTCTAGCCAGTCCCTGCTCACATCCATCAGAGTGCAAATTTAAAATTGTGAGGGTGACGGAGCCTCGCTGTCACTGTCGTCTAGTTGAAATGTGCAGTTTCTAAAAAGGTAAAGAATGAGTTCCACTAACTAATTTCTGCATTACTGCAAATGCTGGATTTTGGAGAGTTGTAGCTTCAAAAATACCAATACAATGTGCATGTTTGAGAGTGTATTCCACATGATTGCACATGATAAACCCGCTGCGTGTCCACTGCCAAAATCAATCCAAAACAAATCTATCCCAGCATGTGGAGGACAAAGTATTGACAGCATTTTTACAGTTTCATTAAATCAATACTATCAACTGAAACCATATAAATACTTTAAAGTCATTCATTTGGAAAAACAGAGAGAGAGAGAGAGAGAGAGAGAGAGAAAACAATGCAAACTACAAGCATGCAAACTGAAAGAGCATCTTTGGCTCTGAAAAGTTTTTATCATAATTAACCTATTGGAAAATTGAGCAGGCCTTTCTAAACAGTCAATACATTGTAACAATGAAGAGGCAACGGTGTCGATATGAACACTGAGTTGCTCTGTATTTCACACAGTTTTGCACAGAAGAGCACAAATTGACCAGCTTATGACATTCTGCGGCATCCTGTGGATTAAGCAGCTCTGAGCGGGCATATCCTGGAAGAGGTCATATAAAACGTGCGTGTGTTTGGACCAAACGCCCCACTCTCATTTCTTTCTTTTTGTCTCGCTTTGCAGGCACACTAACAACTTGTTGCCTCCACTAAAATGTTGAAAAGATTCGCGACAAATTATGTATCAGCATGACTGAATATCGGTCTAACTGCGAGCACTGTAAAAGCCACTTCTGTCACCAATCAACAAGATCATTAATGCTGTCATGGTGGGTTCTGAGTGGCTGCCACAGTGACAGCTGGGAATATGTTTCTCTGGGCTTTATCTCAAAGGTTCCAGTGCTCCAGTTTGCAGCCCAGAAAAAGGATATTTATTGTGCTTTTTGTTTGTTGTGTGATTGCTTCAACGTTCTTCCGAGCGAACAATTAATTATTAATGTTACTGGGGTTTTTTTCTTGAGATGAAAATGAAAATATGCTGCAGCACTGAAGGGAAATACTGATTTAAAAATCTAAGGAATGTTCTAAGACAAATACCAAAAAGAAGAAGAGTGCACCTTCCACAAAATGACTGACATTTACATTCTTTTTACTGTATAGACCTGCTTGGGTGCTCTTACAAGGAGTC
Source organism: Bujurquina vittata (assembly GCA_015106715.1). Taxonomy (NCBI): domain Eukaryota; kingdom Metazoa; phylum Chordata; class Actinopteri; order Cichliformes; family Cichlidae; genus Bujurquina; species Bujurquina vittata. The sequence continues at coordinate 36,211 of VUQK01024656.1, forward strand.
GTCCACCTGCCACGGGGAATCCACGTAGTCTTGGAAGGCTGGGCGGTAAAAGGTTAGGATGTGCTCTGGGCTTGAGTGCACTAATCAGAGGTGAGTCAGAGTACGGCGTCCTTCTGAGGCAATTTATATCAAGTCTTTTTTCCCTTCTAGTCATGCACGCTCTCCTTGGAATGAACTTTATTTACAACTGATTTGCAACAACAAATACATTTGGAAGGGAACTGAAGGCAAACTGAGTTATGTTTCCAATTAACCTCATACACTGATGCTTTTTTCTTTATTTCTGTGGTAGACACAAAAATGTTTATTTTGATTCAATGAATAATCACATTTAATGGCAAATTGTCATCCTGCCCATATATCTAATACTTACATATAATATTTATGTGTAGAGATGGTTTTTGATGTGTATTTTTAGGCCAGCATGACTCTTGTTTCAGATTAAGATTCTTAGTCATGATGGAATACAGTCAAAGTCCACAATGACGTGTGATACACTGCAATTATGACAATTTTATTAAACCCACATTTTTAACTAACTTTAATCAAAGTGACTTTGCTGCCAGTCACACAGACCTGGTGGCCAGTCAGTGACCCCCTGCTGGAGGCTGCTGGCAGTGGCTATGTGAAACTGGTGCTGCACCAAAAACCTCCTTGTGATTGTTTCCAGCAGGTTGCCAGTAAATTGTACGGAAGATGTTGACTTGTCTGCAAACACAAACTGCTCACTGAGCTGAACCTCCACCTTAAAAAAGTTGCACCTTTTGAAATATTTTGGTCTCTCTATAGTTTGGAGAGTATGGTGACTGACTGCCAAGTATCCGTGCTAGCAACCAAGAAATCACAAGAAAGTTTTTTCCTTCTGGCGACTGTCAGCAACCGCTCTCCAACCAACTGGGGAGCACACATTAGGCTTGTATGACGGTTCCCTTAACCAATCGAGTGTCATCAAGCAAACCCTCTGTTAAATCCAATTTTTGATCCCAGAGTGTCTCATGCCGAGATATGAAATAGTCACTTTGAAACTGCTCACTATCAGTTGGACGTTTTGTGCCAGCACCTTATATGTTTAAAAAAGACCATATTAACAGTTTAAACCCAAATTACTTTTTCCAGACCCAAACATGTAGTTTTGTTGCCTAGCATACCCTATATTATTGTGCTTTTTCATCTTCACAGGGGCCATAGTTAACTGAATAAAAACACAATGTTGTGCACAGTGAGATGTGAAACTTGTAATTGAGTCCATAAGCTCATCAAATAAAGTGTCTACTGAAGTCATAAATCAGCTGTCCCCCTGGAAATTAGAAAGAATGCAGCTTTAAAGCACCTTTAAAACCACAGAGCTTTTCCTATCTTTTATATGTAGTCAATACCATAAACATAAACCGATAAAATTTTATTTCATGAGCAGCCCTCAGACTGTTTGGCAGATGCATGAACACGGTACATGAAAAAGAGGAAAGTTTGTGTCCATGAACTTGAAACAATGGAATAAAGCTTGTGGCTATTTGACAAACTGCTCTAAGACTGTTGGTGGGTCAAACTGCTGTTTTGTTAAAGGGAAATGCACAAAATACTTTATATGAATTCAGTCACGCATTCAAACAGGACGGTTATTGCTGGATTTAGAATAGCACTGAGGCAGTGTGTAAGGGCGCCAAAGTATACCCTCTCTGTTGCAGCTTCTGACAAAACTGCCAGTATTTAATGAGCTGGGATGAGAACATGCTTATAGTCACCTGAACTACCAATCCAGTAATGATGCACTTCATTTATTAGAAAGAAAAAAAAATTGTATTGAAAAGTCGTAAAAACTTTCTTTGACTCTATCAGGGGAAGGCAAGTTTATTCACTGATTGAGAGCTTTATTAAAAGGACCAATTCTCTATCTGAGCCTAAACAGACTGAAATGAACACAGTTTAATTCTAATAGGCTCAGAAAATGAAAAGATTACTAAAATGTAAACAAGGTAACCATGCATGGCTTCTTCCAGTCACAAAGACATAACAGCTGACTTTGGGGTATTAGAGCGTTTGACACAAATAAACATATTTTGGCAAATGTCATCTGTCTAGACGCTGTCACAGGATCGCACCAAAACACAGTGACACCCCAGAAGCAACCAACTGAAGAACACTGATGCCTTAAAGCCACACCGTCTCACAACAGTGGGATTGGAACAGGATAATACCCATGTTCAAAAACAGCCTTCAAACCCTTCTATCCCTTTCTATAATCCTTCTCATCTATTCACCCCAAAAACACTTCCCAAGTAATCAGCTTAAGTCACAAGACCGGGGCTCTTAATTAAAGTTCGCTATTAAAAACGTGTGTTCCTTTCAACAAAATTACAGCTATCAGAGTTAGAAATTAAATGTAGCCCCACTCTATTGTTTGCCATTCAGCCTAGGCAACTGATTTTCTTTAAAAAAGATTTCTCTGCGCTTGCATGGATCAGGCAGACTTTACAATACTCTCTTTAATTTCATTATTCAAACACTGGCAGTGTAAACCATCGGAGCCTATTACGTTTTGTTTAGACTTTGAATTATCCCCCTCAAGTCCCAGTTGTGTCTGTCGTGGCTCGGATTGGATCAATGCAGCTGATTTAATGCTCAGTCAGGGCACTCAATATTTGTAACTGATGCTAATTTAGATGTTAATGATACCATCCAAATAACGCATTCGAAGTCAAGGTCACGTAAGGATGAGGGGTGGGTGAAAGAGGATGCTTGAAGAGCTGCAACACAATTAAAGGTACAGACGACTGCATAGTGCAGGCTGAATTGTTGTTGGCATTTCATTTTTCAAAAGGGATCCAGGAATACCTGGGTTTGTTTTTTACTATGCAAACACTGACAGAAATCAGGTTTTGAAAAATCAATTATAAAAAGACCTGTGTGAATATTACATTTTAGCAAGACGTACTGTCGTGGAAAGTTCAATAATAAAGTGAGTGCCAGGGAAGCAGTTTTATTACAGCTCTGGAATGGAAAGAGGACTCTCCAATACACAAAAATGCTCAAGAAGTCACATTTCCAGCCTTATGGTTCCCATCCCACCTTCACACTCTCAGGAGAGACTAAACAGGATACAGCAGCTGTCCAGCTGCTGTAGAAGACCTTCAGTCTGAAACTAGCAGAAGACTGGGCTTTATGTCTATGAATGCTGAGGTAGCCTGATTTGTGCTCTGTATTTGGAAAACATTCAAGCAAAAATAGCAGATTTCCCAGCATGGCAACTGTGCCATTCAGGTCAGAGTAGGAGTGAGGTCAGGCCGAGGTTTAATGACCAAGTGTTTCTCATAGAATTAGATTGTGTTTGTGGTGGTGGCAGAACATGCTTGTACATGCAAAAGGATAAATAATAATGTATACTCTATAATCTTTTTTGACAGTAAATAACAGAGCAATAATCTCCTGCCTCTCCTGTCAGCCCCTCATGAGCAACCTGCTCTTCACCTGCTGCTGGTTGGCTCATAGCAATTTTCCACTCCAGAACAGAAACTTTGCTCCATGACAGCAGGCCTTTCTGGAGAACAGCTGGATGACATCGAGGAGCTCCAAATCGATGACGTGGCCAACCTGAAGGTGAGGAAACACGAGGCAGAAAGGAGCAGGGCTAGCTGGTTAGCAGTGACTGAACTTTGAAAATAAGAGTTAACTGCAAATAAAAATAAAAATAACAAATGTTAAAACCGATCTCAAAATATACTTGGAATTACTACATCAGGGAGGCCTGCCCAAGGAGAGTCAGTCTGCAGGAAACATTGTGGAAACAGCATGTCTGCTTGGATGAGGCTGGGTGATCATAGAATGTGAGCCAAATTAATATAAAATGGCAACATGCATTTTTCATGTCCATTAAATATTTCAATTATACAGCAAATATATAACAACAAACACTTTTGCCAACATCCTTACAGATATTATAGCTAGGATACATTTACTGGAAACCATGTTCCTGATGCTGATATTCTTCACTAGATAAGTGGAGAACAGTGATTGCTTGTTGATGATTCAGCAAAGGAGTACAGAAGAAATAAAGCAAAGTATGGCACTAAGTAGATTTCAAAATAAAACAGGAAGAAGCAAAATAAGAGCCAGACAAAATCCCACAAGTTATCAACATTCAGGTGACACCTAGAGCAAAGTTTTTTTATTTTTTACTTACAGTAGAGCAGCAGTATCAATCTAAATAGATCCAAGTAGATCCAAGATGGCGGCACGCACAGACGCAGCGGCTCACGGCTCCTTCACTCGGTGCTCTCTTTTGTACTTTTTTTATTTCTTATTGGTTAGTTTTATCTCGGCAAACTACTGCTACACACACCAGGATCTTGTGGACATCGGCTACCGGCAAAAGTTATCAGTATCGAGTGATTTTCACTACACTCACAACATTCCAGACCACATAGCGAGGCCGCCGGGTGCTCCGTGGATTGTTATCGGGTCTGGCAGGCGCCGTCGACGGCGGAGAGAGAGGAAGCAGAAGCGGGGCTGCAGGTCCGGCCGCATGCTGAAGCTAAGACGCCAACCATACAGGCCTCCTTTGCAGAGCCTGTATCTCTCCAACGCCAGATCCATGGTAAATAAAACGGACAACCTAGAGTTACAGCTAGCCGGAAATCGCTATGTTCGTGACTGTTGTGTAATGATTATTACCGAGACCTGGCTTAACCCGCAGATCCCCGATGCTAGCGTACAGCTAGCAGGCCGCACTCT